>PVIH01015494.1:0-23760 GCA_004025045.1 Sigmodon hispidus | reverse complement strand
TGAAACCACAATCAATCAATAATTCCACAGAAGAATACCCCAGAGAAAGGAAATACAAACAAGTTACCACCAAAAATAGCAGGAAATATCTCAATCAGTAGTCACTAATATCCCCTAATATCAATGGACTCAACTCTCCTATAAAAAGACACACACTAACAAGATGGATACAACAACAGAAGCCATCCTTTTGTTACCTACAAGAAACACACCTCAACCTGATGGCTAAAGATGATGAGCACTTTTTCAGGTACCTTTCAGCCATTCGTAATTCTTCTGCTGAGAATTCCCTTTTTAAATCTGAACCCCATTTTTGATAGGGTTATTCAAGGTTTTGGGCTCTAGATTCTTGAGGTCTTTATATATCTTAGAGATCATCTTTAGCCGTCAGAGAAATGCAAATCAAAACAACTTTGAGATACCACCTGACACCTGTCAGATTGGCTAAGATAAGACACAGATGACAGCCTATGCCATTGTTATTGGGAGTGTAAGCTTTTTCAGTCACTCTTCAATGCACTATGGCGGTTTCTCAGAAAACTGAGAATGAATCTCCCCAAGGACTCAGCAATACCACTTCTGGGTGTATACCCTAAAGATGCATAGTCGCACTCCAATGGCATTAGCTCAACTATGTTCATATCAGCAGCATTCATAATAGCAAGAACCTGGAAACAACCTAGATGCCCCTCAACTGAAGAGTGAATTAACAAACTGTGGTACATCTACACAATGGAGTGCTACTTAGCAGTAAGAAAAAATGATATCCTAAAATTTGCAGGCAAATGGATGGATTTGGAGAATGTCCTCCTGAGCAAGTTATCACAAACCCAGAAAGATCTAAGATGGTGATATCTCCAGAAAATCTTTTATTATATAGTGTTGTTTTGGCTATAGTGTTTTTCTTTGTGTTTGTTTTAGCTTTGGTGTATAGTATGTGTGTATGTGTGTGTTTCCATAAGAAACTTAAGATTGTTTTTCATTTTCTGTGAAGAAATGTGTGGTAATTTTTGTGGGGATCTCATTGAATCTGTAATTTTTTTTTACCAGGATGGTGATTTTCACAATATTAAGCCTCCTGATACATGAGCATGGGAGATCCTTCCTCTTTCTTCATGTTATTAATGTTTTTATTTTGCAGTCTTTTAACTTCTTGGTTAGAGTTACCTTGTTATATTTTCTGAGGCTACTTTGAAAGGTACTAGTTTTTCTGATTTCTATCTCAGTCTGTTTTTCATATGTTATATGATTTTTGTGTGTTAATTCTATATCCTGCTATTTTGTTGAAGGTGTTTATTAGCTCTAGAAGTTTTCTGGTGGGCTCTAGGGTGTTTTATATATTAAGTCATGTCATATACACATAAGGAAATTTTGAGTTCTTTTTTTCCTATTTGATCTCCTTCAGTTTTTTTATCCCTCTAGCTAAGACAATATTTAATAGGTATATAAAAAGTGGACATCACTCACACTGTCTTTCTCCTGATTGTAGGTGAAGTATTTTGACTTTCCATTTTGAATAATGTTGGGTGTGGGCTCTCTCTAAATTGCCTATATTATTCTGAAGTATGTTTCTTGTACCCTTAGTCATTCCAGGACTTTTATTATGAAGGGATGTTAGATTTTGTCAAAGGTCTGTTCTGAATCTAATGAGATGATGATTTGGTTTTCATCGTTTAGTCTGTTCATTTGCTGTATTACATTTATTGATTTCCATTTATTGACCATTCTGCATCTCTGAGTTTAAGCCATTTTGGTCAGAGTGATAATCTTTTTTGATGTGTTCTTTGATTTTGTAAGTATTTTATTGAGAATTTTAGCATGTATGTTCATAAGAGATAATTGGTCTGTAATTTTTAGTTTTTGGTGAGTCCTTTCCATAGTTTTAGTATCACGGCAATATTGGCTTCACAAAAAAGAAATAGACAATGTTCCTTTCTTTTATATTTTGCTGAATAATTGTAAGAGTAGTTATGTTAATTTCTTCTTTGAAGTTGTGGTAGAATTATGCACTACTATATCTGGCCCTAAGCCTTTTGTTTTGTATATTTTTATTACTGCTTCTATTTTAATAGGAGTTATAGGTCTGTTTAAATTGCTTATCTGATCTCGATTTACCTTTGGTAGTTCACATATATCAAGAAATTTATCCATTTATTTTAAGTTTTCCAGTTTGGTAGAATACAGATTTTTGAAATATCTCCTTAGAAGTCTGTGTTGTAATATCTAACTTTTCATTTCTATTTTGTGTTAGTTTGAATATTTTTTCTATGTCTTTAATTTGGCTAAATGTTTGTCAATCTTTATTTTCTCAAAGAACCAACTCTTTGTTTCATTGATTCTTAGTATTGCTCCCAACCCATTGGTTTTAGCCTGGAGTTGATTACCTCTTTCCCTCTGCTCTTTTAGGCTAGCATTTCTTCTTGTGTTTCTCAGCTTTCGAGTATATCATTTAGTTTTTAGCAATGATATAGCTTGTATGTGTGTGTTTTAGCACTATGATCTTGCCTCTTAGAACTGCTTTCTTTATGCCCCATAATTTGGGGTTTGTTTTTTTTTTATTCAGTTCTAAGAAGGTTTTAATTTTCTTCTTGATTTCTGTTTTGACTCATTTTTCCTCTCAGTAGTGCGTTGTTCTGTTCCACAAGTTTGTAATCTTTCTGTTGTTGATACACAGCTATAACCTGTGGTGTCAGTTAGGATATAGGATTTTGTCTCATTTTTATTTTAAAATTGAGACTTGCTTTATGTTTTAACATGTGGTCAGGTTTGGAGAATGTTTGATGGGCTTTGGAAAAGAAAGTGTGTCTTTAGTGTTTGCTTGGAATGTTCTGTAGGTGTCTGTTAGGTGTCCTTGATCAATGTTACTGGACTCTAGGTTTTCTCTGTTTAATTTTTATCTGGATTACCTGTCTATTACCAAGAATGGAGTATTGAAGTTTCCTAGTATCAGTGTGTGAGGGTCTAATGTGGCTTTAATTGAAATAATGTTTCCTTCATGAACATGAGTACTCTTTAGTTTGGTGCATAAATGTTTAGAATTGTAATATCCTGTTAATAGATTTTTTTTCTTTAATGAGTATGTAGTGCCCTTTCCTGTCTCTTCTGATGAGTCTTGGTTTGAAGTCTATTTTGTCAGATGCTACAATAGCTATGCCTGCTTGCTTCTTGGGTCCTATTCTTGGATTACATTTTTTATCCTTTTACCCTAAGGTGATGTCTTTCCTTGATGGTGAAGTATTTTTCAAGTGTAGCAGAAAGATGGATACTTATCTGCTCATCTGTGGCTTTTTAGGTTGAGTTATTAACAAGCTCTATTAATTTCTACTATTCTGTTTTGATAGTATAAGGGGTTTTGCCCTCTTTTGATGAACTTTTTAGATGTTATTTTTCATGTCTTCTTTGGTGTAGTTAACCTCCTTCAGACTGAAGACTTCCTTCTTGTGCCTTCTCTAGAGCTGGATTGGTAGACAGAAATTATTTAAATTTGTTTTTAATCTTACAGTGATTATTTTCTCTGTTGATTGTGATTTATTGTTGTGCTGGCTACAGTAGTTTGAGATGGCATCTGTGGTCTTTCAGAGCTTGTAGAAAATCTACCCTGGCCCTTTTAGCTTTCAGAATCACTATTGAAAATTCAGGTGCTATGTTAATGGTTCCGTTATATTAATGGCAGGGTCCTTTCTCCATTCAGCTTTTCTGTACATTTAGTGTTCTGAATTTTATGTATCTTGAGGAATTTCTTTTATGGTTCTGTTTATTTGATGTTCTATGCTTCTATTCAGTGTTCTGTATGTCTCGTCTACTTTTATAAGCATCTCTGTCTCTAGATTGGACAAAAGTTTTTCAGTGATTTTGTTAAAAAATATTTTCTGTGCCTTTGACCTGGGTTTCTTTTCCTTCCTGTATTCCACTTAATTTAAATGTTGGTCTTTTCATAGTATCCTAGATTTCCTGGATGTTTTGTGCCTGGAATTCTTTTAGAATTAAACATTTTCTTGACTTAGTAACCCATTTCTCTATCTTTTCTTCAAGACTTGAAATTCTTTCCTCTGTGTCTTTACTGTATTGTGGGGTTTGCTCTGAAGGTATTTGTCCAACTTCCTCACTTTTCAGTTTCCCGTTTATTTCCCTTTGGCTTTTCATCAGTGACTCTGTTTCCTTCTACTTTCGTGTGTCGGATTTTCATTATTTAATTATTTCATCCATCTGTTTATGTTTTATGGTCTTTATAAAGTCATTTATTCATCTTTGAGCATTCATTATTGCTGTTTTTAAGTGTTTGTCTTATTCATCCGCGAACTTGCCTTCTCAGGACTATTGTAGTAGGATCGCTGGCTTATGGAGGAAGTGTATTGTTTTTGTGGTTTTGCACTGGGTTTGATTATCTGGAGTTAAGATATTTGAAGTGATTCTTGCTGTAGATATATGGAATTGTCTTTGTAGGTTGGGTGTTCAGTTCTTTGGTTGCTGTTGCTCATTTTGGGTCCCTGATAGAATAAGACTCACAAATGAATGATAAGTGGGGTGGAGGGGAAGAGCTAGAGGGGCCCTTGTCTCTGTGTCTATACCAAGAAGCTAGGTCCCAAGGGGGTGAGGGTCAACTGGGAGGAAGAGCTCAGGTGGTAGGCAGCACTAAGTCTAAGAGTAAGTCTGCGGAGTGTGGAATCAAGGGTGGGAGATAAATAAAGGTCATTTGTCTGAGTCCCAGCGAAGTGTAACTGTTGTGGGTCCATAGTAGGGAGCTGTTCTGTGGGTTGGTGAAGAATTATAAAGGAATGGAGATGGGATAGAAGGAATGGCTGAAAGGGGCAAGGCAGATAGATGCTCCACATGTACCCTGTACTGGGGGCCCTTACCAAGAGCTGTACCATACCATTTTGCATCTGGCAGGCACTTCCAATTGATTCTACTTTCAATCTAATCTTGAGTTTCTTAAAATTTTTAATATAGTAACAATTAATTAGAGTTGTGCTTATTAGCCAGAGTCAATGTGACTGGTAACAAAAGTTGCTTATGGAGCATGTGGCAGCTACACAACACACCCATTTCCTAGGAGCCTTTGTTTGTATTGTTTCTTTTGAATCAAGAGTTTTGAATAAAACCATGAAAGCTGTGAATATGAAAAATATTAAAGAGCTTTAGAGTAGTAAATGTGAGCAAAGGAGAGCCTTGGACATATAGTTTGGAGGCATAAATGATGCTATAAAGGAGAGTATTCTTAGAACAAAAGAGCTTCCCCTAGTACAGCATTTCTTAACCTGTGGGTCTTGACTCCTTTTGTTGAGACTTTTCACAGGGATCACATATTAGATATTCTGCCTATCAGATATTTGTATTACATTACAATTCATAGCAGTAGCAAAATTACAGTTATGAGGTAGGAACAAAACTAATTTTGTGGTTGGAGGTCACCACAACATGAGGAACTATATTAAAGGGCTGCAGCACTAGGAAAGCTGAGAAGCACTGCCCTAGTGGGTTGAGTGTCTGTGGATACAGTGTTTATATTCATAGGACTGTGGCATTATTTCACACATAGTTCATGTTCATTATATATTTGACAAGCTATATAAAATGAGTGGTGTTAACGATAATAGAAACAGGGATATGTGGGTAAGCTAGGATATGAAAACCTGAGGTTAGTGACCCCAGAGGTTACAGGGTATTGTGAGTCCTAGTTGTAGGTGCCAGGAACCAAACTCAAGTCCTCTGTAAAAACAGCTAGTGCTATTAGCCACTTAACCATCTCTCCATTCCAGCTTCTACACTTTCCTAGTGAATATTGTACCTTCCTCCAAATATATCTTTGAAAACATTGTCTGTATAGAAAACATGTCAGTTTCTTTTATTCATATCTCCTTGTGTTCAGAGAATTAGATTATTTGTTCTTACAAAGCTCATTGTGATCTATTTTTGTTCCCTGTAATAAACTGATTACTGGAACAGAAATGGTGAAAGCTTGACATATTATATCTTTTTATGTATAATTTTCTAAGGAATTCTGTAAATATTAGTATTTTACAAAAGGACCTGTTTCTATTTTGGGAGTTAAAGAAATAAATGATTGGTAATATGTCAACTCAAAACAACTGTCTGCAACAAACAGCAGATTAGATTTTCTGATCTCACTACTTTATTTGTTGGGTTTTTATGGAGGATGTTAGTGATGTAGGAGGAAGAGTCTGGGTGCCAGCAGTGAGATCAGGTAGTTTATGTTTTCCTGGGTGTCACCTAGCCCTCTGCTTCCACAGACAGAAGAGGCAAAAATGGCTCTGGCCTCAGACTGTGAAGTTTAATGTGTCAAACTTATCTAAGAGCAAATGAGGGAAAGGCTTTTCTTACATAAAATGCTACATGGGGAGGGGAGCAATAAATATATAAAAAGAAAAAGTTTAAAAACAGACTGGAGAGATGGCTCAGAGGTTAAGAGCACTGACTGTTCTTTCAGAGGTCCTGAGTTCAATTCCCAGCAACCACATGGTGGCTCACAACTATCTATGATGACATCTAGTACCCTCTTCTGTACACTGTATACATAATAAATAAGTAAATGTTTTTTAAAAATTTAAAAACAAGGGGCTGGAGATATGGCTCAGCGGTTAAGAGCACCCTCTGCTCTTCCAGAGGACCCGGGTTCAATTCCCAGCACCCACATGGCAGCTAACAACTGTCTGTAGTCCCAGTTTCAGGCAAACACCAAGGCAAAATAAATAAATAAAGTTTTTAAAAATTTAAAAACAAAAAAACTGTTATTATGTTACATTGTCATTTCATTGTTTTGCTATTTCATAGGCTTTTGTGTTAACTTTGTAGCTCGGTGTGGGAGTTAACTTCAATCACTCTATTATTAGAAAATCTACATTGTAAAAAACATTGTATTTCTAGCACTTAATTTTCCCCTCTTTGAACAAATAAGTAATCTTCAGTCTGTCACAAAATTTAAAATGCTGTAGACTTATATAGATTTCCAGACATTACCAGAGCATATATAATTGAATGATTAGTGAGATCTGGAGAAATATCAAAGACTAAGTAAAGTTCTCCTTGGTTAGTGTTAATTCCAGTTGGACAGACTCCTTTACAATAGCTTACTAATGCTGAAGATTTTTGCACCTACCCAGGACACCAGAATCTTTGCTGTTAAAGAGCAAAACAGTGAAATATTGAATGCTCTTCTTTTTCTACAGTGCCTCCAAAGCCATTATACCTGCAGAATTTACCTTCATCCCATACATCCCAAATCCCCAGGCATAAAGCTTTACCAAGTGCAAAACCAAGGATGGAGGAAGCTAATCCAGCCCCTATTTCATGTGCCTCAAAAGGAAAACCTAGTAAGGTATCAGATCTCATCAGTCACTTTGAAGGAGGCAGGTAAGAGTTACTGTGAAATGGGAGAAGGTGGGGAGGAAAATATGGCCTTGGAAAGTCACAGTATTTTATTAAGTTTTCTGCCTTTAACAAGTACATTTTAAAAATCAATTACATGATCTTACCTAGGTAGGCATTAACATTTACCATGTACAGACATACTGTTTCTCATTTCTTGTGTCTGTGTATCATTCTGGGTTGCCACGTGGCCATGCTTGGTAGGAAGGCCACCGTGTCCTCCCTGACTCCATTGTCCTCACTCTCTTTGAGGACCTGACTCTGGTGGATTCTTGTCTTCCTGTGTCCTCTCTAGTCTTTCTGACCCATTTCATTTAACTCGAGGCTGCTGTACCAGTTCAGTCTGCTTCCCTCTTCCTGTCGATACCTCATGGTAAGTGTTATAGACATGTCATTATCATTAATAACAAAAAACTCTTGCCAAATATCCATTTTTGGAGGGAGAATTTTATATTCTTTAGTTCTTGTGTAAGCAAATGTGTTTTTCTCATATAAAAATAAAGACTAAATCCTTATAAGTTGTTTTTTCACTTGTACTACCTAAATTGTTTTATCTTGTTTATGTCATTAGAAATCAAAACAGAACGTATGTAATTTCACTTACACCCAAATATTTTTACTCATTCAGGTGTAATATTGAGAAATAATTTCCCATTACATAAATCACTTTTTAAAAATTTTATTTTGCTATTCTATACATGTTCCATGTGTATTGTTACATGAACTTTTAAGTATCATATATAAATATATATACATATAAACACAAATATATATGCATACATACACATACATGACATTATAGCTCAGGAATATTTGGGGGATGTCCGGGGAAGCATGAGCAAACACAGGACTACAGTGTCTTTCATTCAGAATTGAAAATATAAGTAAAAGCCAGCTGGGGGCACAAACCTATAATCACAGCACTCTGGGAGCTGAAGTGGGAAGATTGAAAGTTTGAGAAAAGCCTAGCTCCCATTGCAGGATTCTCAAAAACAAGACAAGGAACTAAAACGCAATGACTTACAAAGTATTGTGCTTAAAATAATAGTTACACCTTCTGGAGAAAAGTGATTAAAAGCTTGTCTTCATGTTTCATTCCTGACCAACTAGTTGTCAGGAATACCTCAACTGGAATTTGTAATGCTTTCAATAGATAAAATTGTAGTAATATTTAAAGGAATGATTAAATTCCATTCAGTTTTTTTCTTCTCAGAGTGGATTTATTAAAAAACAGAAAAGAGATCCTTCCAGTTGACAGATTCTGCAGCCACTATAGTGACTGAAGAATATAGTATGAGTGTTTTTATCCCATGACCCTGGGAGACCTCAAAGGAGTCCATATTCCAAAGGCTGAGGTTTCTAATGCTGATTTGTTTTGTGACTATTCTTTGCATTGTTTGAATTTATCTCTCCAGGTAAAATGTATACAGTTTTGTATATATAAGGAAGAATGTGCTGTAACTCATGATCTAGAGCATATGTAAGATACAATGTTCATGTTTGGGCTTTGTGGATCCACTTAGGGTAGAATCCATTGCAAGTAGCAACACTAGTCTGCTGTCATTCAGGCAGTGCCAATGTTGTAGCGTTCAAATCCACTGTAAAAGACCACAGACCTAGACTCAATTCAAATTTTGATTAAATGAATTAATTCTTACTGCTAGAGGAAGGAGAGCAGCCTTGGAGCCAAACAGTGTAGTCTTCAGAAAGGGGAGGGGAACTCCATAGCTAGGCAGGAAAATTGTTTTGCTCTCCTCAGTCTCTCTCTCTCTCTCTCTGTTACCCCCCCTCTCTGTATGTCTGACGCACATATATACACACATCCCAATAATAAGTGCTTTTTAAAGGACCAATCAAGAAAAGCTTCCCAAAGGGCCTGAGTGACAGAGAGAGGAGTGCGCTCTACCAGTGCCCTGGGGAAGATTTGCTTGGCAGAGAAGAGCCAGACTACTGACCTAGCAGGCACACACTGGGGAACTACAGAGGTGTGGCAAGACCACAGTAAGGGAAAGATGGGAGCTGGAGAGGTCAGAGTCCTGCAGATGTCATGGAGATAATGAACCCTTCCAGTATAAGGATCTGATTTGTGAGGACTAGATTGGAGCGATCAGACCAAAATTAAAGAGAACCATTGGGGATCCGTTTATAGCTACTACTATTTATTGTGTTTAATAAAATTTTAAAAATGTTTCTGCTTTCCAAATCAAACTAACTTGGTTTTATAATTTGTTTATAAGCTAGGAATGCCTATGCTTGTTTGAAGAAATGCAAGAAAAGTAAAGATCTTGGGGAAAGGCAATCTTATTAAATAAATATTCTTAAATTTCTATCTTTACTAAGTTGTATTAGTAAATAGCTCATAAACATATTCTAGCCAAGAAATAAATGCTCAGGTTCATCAGTCTGCTTTTGGTTGTGAGCCTGGCCATTAATAGCTGAGCCATCTCCAGGCTTCCCTGTTTCTATATAACTGCTTGTTTAAATGTGGCTCCTATCCCAAGAATCTGTGTTTCCAAAACCATTATGAATAGAAATGACGTCTCTTTTCACCTGGGATTGACTTGTCTTCACTCTAAAACTTTCATACCAAAGATTCTTTTTGCATTTTATCTTACAGTGTTTTATCAAGTTATACTGATTTACAAAAAGATTCTACAGTGCACCTAAATATTCCTCAAACTTCAGGACAGCAAGTACTCACACCTGCACGGAAATTCCTGACCCAGCACTCTCCACAGAAGCAGGAAAATGATACAGATCAGACTCAGAGCCAGCATAGTTGTTTGGCCAATGGTGTGGTTGCAGCACAAAACCAGATGGAATGTGAAGATGAGAAAGAAACTGTTTGTAGCCCAGAGACTTCTCTTCAAACTGCTGTGGCCTCTCTTGATACACACTTGGTGAATGGAGAAAGAAATGAAACTACTACAGATTCTGTATCATCTATAAATAACAGCCATAATGAAAATGCTTCTGACGGCAGGTACAGGACTCCAGGTGCTGACTTAGGACTGCCCTCCAAAGGAGAAGGGCTGGGAATAGAAGCTGAGCTACAAGAGAAGGAAAATGGAGTGAGCACCATGGAACTGGATAAGCTGGAGCAGCACCATGAAATGAAGGTAAAGCATAAACTGTCCCATTACAGGGAAAGTACTGCCTAGTGTGCGACTGTTCCAGACTATTCCATAGCACTTGTGAAGTGCATGGCCCAGGATACCCACACCAGCAGATAAACTATTTGCAAGCTCTGTGAGGTACTGGGTTCTACCCACTCTCAGAGGTGTTTCTCTTTTACTTCCTGTGTCGCTCCTTTTGCTTGTTGTGTTGTTGGCACACCATGGCAACCATGCTCTCTCCACTGGGGAGGTAGATGTTCTTTGTGACTCTAGATGTTGGTGCTGTAGACCAATATTACTTCCCTGGTTCAGCAAACCACAAGCCTAAATAAGAACAAGCAGGAAATACTAGCTGCCACAGCCTGAAGTGTTAAACTAGACAAGCATGGAGCTGTAGGAAATTAGACCAGCACCAGGAAATGAGAGTGGTGTGAGCCTTGATCCATCCCAGGTGAAACACTGCCTCCTGTGTTGCTCTTTCAAACTGCTTTATAGCATGTGTGCAATAAATAGCTCAGGCTGTTGAGTAAAGCTGAGTTCTCATAAAATAAAAAATTTTGCTAGCTGTATTTTACCATACTTTTAAGAAAAAATTTTTAAATGAAAAAGTAGAATATTATTGCTCAAACAGAATCAGAAAATCTTGAGACTACTTCTGGCTCACCCATTAACTCGTAGGTATTTTTACAAGTAACTCTAAACACACATTGTTTTGGTCTTGTTTATGTCAGTATCTTACTTTGGCATTTTAATAGCATGGTCTCCATGCCATACTTTGGATTTCTTATAATGAAAGTGTCATATAAAAGTTTCATTTGAATTTCCCTATTCTTTAACATTCTGTATATTTCTCTGAAAACAAACTAGAAATTTCTTTTGTTCCATCTTATTAATTATTAAAACTTTGACAATTGTAGGAAGATGGAAAATCCATATCTTAAACCTACTTATGATAATTTATAGTTTTATTCCCTGCTATAGGCAGAAACTCATAAGTAAAGGGCTGATTCTAAAGTGATTATATTTAGAACTTTAACCACAATGTAGTCAATGAAGATTATAATTGCAAGCAGATGAATGAGAGGAAGGGACTCATGCTTCACAACCTTGTCAGAAAAAGCAGAAACCACAACACAACAAAACGATTCCCCTTGTGGGTCAGCGGGATAAAAACTTGGTATTTCACACTTGGTGGTGACAGGAAGAAATAGTCAGGAGCACTTGGTCTTTCATAAGTGACATGATGCCCTTGAGGGTCACCCGTGATACAGCAAGCACTGCTCCTATACAGGAAGCTCAGTAATGGCTTCTGGGCTTGGTTACAGGCTGGTTGGTCCTCTTTCTACTTTGTTATTTGTTATAGTTGCATATTTTAGACCAAGTTTACTTGACTTGAGGGAAATAACAAAATTTTCTTTTTCTTTCTTGCAAATAGATTATTTTCACGGAATATATTCTGGTTGTTCTTTCCCCTTCCATTTCTCCCAGATCATCCCTGTTTCCCCACCCAGCCAAATTCACGCCCTTTTTCTTTCTCATTAGAATGCAAACAGTGATCTAAATATAAGAGCAAATATGGCAGAATAGGACAAAACAAATTTTTTTAAAAATTAAGCTAATGGAGCATAGGCGCATACTCCATGGGGTGAGCTGTTGATCTAAACACCACCCACATCAGCATGTTGGTGGTCTGCTACCCTCGCCTTCTCTGAGGTTTGCCACATTGTTTCCTTATCTCAAAATGCAATGTTTATAATTTTAAAGGTTTTTTTTTTTCATTTTACTTACCAATTGCAGTTGCCTCTCCTTCCCCTCCTCCCATTCACCCAGCTCCCCCCACATCCCCCACCCCCACCTTGTCCACTCCTCAGAGAGGATAAGACCTCCCATGGGGAGTCAACAAGACTGGCATATCAAGTTGAGGCAGTACCAAGGCCCACCCCACTGCATCAAGGCTGAGCAAGTTATCCCTCTGTAAGGAATGGGCTCCAAAAAGCCAGTTCATGCACTAGGGCTAAATCCCAGTCTCATTACCACAGGCCCCACAGACTGTCACCCAGTGGGAAGGCCTAAATCAATTCGGTCCCATGCAGGTTCCTCAGCTGTCAGTCCAGATTCAGTGAGCTCCCAATAGCTCTGGTCAACTGACTCATGATGGGTTAGAGTTAGGGTTAGGGTTAGGGTTGACGCCTTTGCTCATATAATCCCTCCTCGTTCTCTTTGACAAGACTGGGAGTTCGACCTAGTGCTTAACTGTGGATCTCTGCATCTGCTTCCATCAGTTGCTGGATGAAGGTTCTATGATGACAGTCAGGATGATCATTGATCTGATTACAGGGAAGGCCAGTTCAGGTACCCTCTCCACTATTGCCTGAAGTCTTAGCTGGAGTCATCCTTTGGGGATGTTCCTAACCCCAAATGGCTACCTCTATCAAGATACCTATTTCTTTCTTCTCTCTCTTTCTGTCCATCCCCCAACTCCATCAACCTGTTCCCTCATGTTCTCTTCCCACCTCCCCTTACCCCCATCTTCCACCATGCTCCCAATTTACTCAGGAGCTCTTACTTATTTCTCCTTTTCAGGGGAATCTATGGATATCTCTCTTGGGTTCTCCTCTACCTAGCTTTTCTTGGAGCTGTGGATTGTAGCCTAGTTATCCTTTGCTTTACTTTTAATATCCACTTATGAATGAGTATATACCATGTTTGTCTCTCTGGGTTATCTCAGAATTTATATATATATATCCATTTAGTTGCAAATTTCAAGATGTCATTATCTTAATAGCTGAGTAATTCTCCATTATATAAATGTACTACTTTTTTTTTTTAATCTATTCTTTGGTTGAGGGATATCTAAGTTACCACCAACCATGGAAAACCAGCTCCCAAGATCTGCTTCAAGGTAATAATAGGGAAAAGAAACTTTTTTATCTAAGGGTAAATAAGAGTAAGTCTATCCAAGTGACTGATAAAATAAGGAAATGCACATACTTTCTGATGGTAACTTTTTCTTTACTTCAGCTTAAAAATGGTCTCCTGACTCTTTTTCCACACAGTTGCAAATCTTGACACAGCCATAGCTATTCATCTCATATGCATAGCTCTCTCACCATATAATACTTTTTAGTGTTCTTACACATTCTCATACAGCTCTTTGCACAGTTCCTGTACTGTGCAGCAACTCTTTCTCACAGCTTTGTCTCACACATTCACACATATGCTTCTTCTACTTCATTCACTCACTCTTAGCTCACTCACTCTCTCATCCATTCATTCTCTCATGCGTCTCTCACCCTCTCTAGACTTTTTCTTCATTTCTCACTCAGCACTCACATTTCACTGTCATTCTGCATAGCTTCCTTTCTGCATTGCTGCTCATTCTTCTCAGTCAAACTCTGGACAATTATATGCTACATTTTCAAGGCCCAACACATTCTCATAACACTTGAAGTCATACCGTTTTCTCAGGCTAGTAATATCACAAAGACCAACCAGTGGAAATGCTTGGCCTTGCACGTAACTTTTTCCCAGGCAGAGAATGACATTAAAATTCAGGATTTAACAGTAACAGTAGCAGATTGAACCTTGAGTGGTCAGGGACATGCAGAAAGTCAACTATTGAACAGGAAGGAGTATGTGTCAAAATCATCCTGGCCTTGATTTAGCAATAAACAGCACCTGGGAATTAGTCTGTGTATATTTTCTTCGGAGGCATTTTAGTCTTTTCTGAAGCCTAAACTTAGTTGTTTTTGAGACTGAAAATACTGTTATTTTCCTGTGTCAGTAAAGAGGAATGTTCTGGAATTATTTTATATATCAGAATTATATAGATTAAACACAAATCATCTTTACTGACTACCCACAACTATAAGTGTGCCTAGTGATGTAAGACACACTACAGATGGGCTGTCAAAGAACCCCACAGATGTTCTTACTAGGGAGGCATAGCAGTGACATCCAAGAAAGTTACAAACAGAAAATAAGTGGGCATTAACACCCAGTGACCTGACAGCTCTGTCAGATGGGGGAGTTAGACCTCTAGTGGGTCACCTGATGTACATCCCCATGACCCTCAGCACTAGGTTGTTTCCAGGGTCTGGCTATTACAAATAGTCCTGCTATAAAGATAGTTCTTGTATGCATGAACATCTTTTGGGTATATGTGCAAGTGTGATATTGCTGGATCACGAGGTAAGTTGATTGTCACTTTTCTGAGAAACTGCCATACTGATTTCCAAAGTGGCTATACGTGTTTACACTTCCACCAACAGTGAAGGCTCCTTACTCCCCATCCCCTCCAGCACAGGCTGTCATCAATGTTTTTGATCTTAGCTATTTTGACAGGTGTAAGATGGCATCTCAGAGTTGTTTTATTTCCCTGATGACGAAGGATGTTGAGCAGTTCTTTAGGTGTCATTCAGCCATATGAAATTATTTTGTTGCAAACTTTGTTTAAATATGTACTCCATTTTGAAAATTGGATTATTTTGTACTTTGTTGTCTAGTTTCTTGAGTTCTTTATATAGCTTAGATAACAGCCCTCTGTTAGATGTAGGGTTGATAAAGATCTTTTCCCTTTCTGTAGGCTGCCCTTTTGTCTTTATTGACTATGTCCTTTGCCTTTTGAAGCTTCTCAGTCTCAGGAAGTCTCATTTATTAATTTTTGTTCTCAGTGGTTCTGCTACTGGTGTTATATTTAGGAAGTAATCTCCTGTAACAAGGCTATTTCCCTATCAGGTTCAGTGTAACTGGGTTTATGTTGAGGTCTTTGATTCACTTGGACTTGTGTTTTGTGCAAGGTGATAGATATGGATTTAATGCATTCTTCTACATACCACCATCCAGTTATGATAGAACTATTTGTTAAAGATGCTTTTTTTTCCCATTGTATATTTTGGCTTCTTTGTCAAAATTCAGGTGTTCATAAGTATATGGATTAATGCCAGGGTCTTCAGTTCAATTTCATTGATCTGCATGTCTGTTTTTATGCCAGTACCAGACTGTTTATATTACTATAGCTCTACAGGAGAGCTTGAAGTCAGGGATGGTGATGCCTCCAGAAGTTCTTTTATTGTACAGAATTGTGTTGGTTTATTGTGCATGAGAAGAGACACACCACCAGATACCACTCTGGGAGTTACTGAGTGGTACCAGGAGGAAATCAGGGAAAGGAAAGAGAAAGAGATCAGCCTTCCCATGTTTTCTTTTAAGAGAGTGGGTGAGCACAGATTTACATAGCCACGCCTGGGGGGCATGCCCTTGGTATAGCATGCTCTGCTGGTGCCATGTTGGCTTCACCACTTGGCTGCCTTTGGGAATTCTACATCTCACCTTGATATTAATTATAAAAAGAAAGCTGGGTTTATGGGGTGGGGGATGGATTGGATCAGAACATATCTCTTAAGGCTGCTTCACACTGTCTTAAGGCCGAAGATGTATCTTCTGGCAGTTGGCTAGGTTTTGTGGCTCATTCATGCAGTCTCTGGGAGTTTAAGCCGTGGAAGATGAATTTTGATTTTCTGAAGCTCAGAAAAAAAAACAAAAAACTTATAAGTTAATAAGAGAACCTTGGGAAGTGACAGATTAAGAGGAAAAAGAGGGAGAGAAAGAAGGTTTGAAATTGGGACATGTAAAATTCTAGATTAGGCTTTGTCTATCCCTTAAACAGCCTTGAGGTAGCTGTTTTGTGTTTCTTCCTTCTAGGGGACACTAATGTCTAGTGCCTGTACAATAAAGCTTGTGAACCCTTGCTAAATCTGGGAGTGAGAACATGTTAAAATGTCTCATATTTTTGCTTATCTGAGGTTCCTCTGGTTCTTTTTCTTTGGCTAGGGGGGGTCTTTGTTTTACTTGTTATCGGGTTGGTTTTTTTTTTTAAGTCTGTAGGGGGTAGTGGATCAATGGCTTTGGGTTTTTTTATTTTTATTTTTTTTTAGAAGCAGTGGCTGGAGGGTTGGTTTATGGAGGAGGGGACAGGTAAGGCAAACTATCTCGGAGCCTTTGTTTGTAAGATAACTATCTTAACTTTTGCTCTGAAAAGTAGGCTGGAATGAAAAAGTCAGACAGGGAATTTGAGAAAGGTAGACATGAAAGTTTTTACCCTTCTGAAATTGGGGGCAATGGCACTGGTCTCTTCTGGGATCTGAGGCTGCAGGGGTAGTTATCTTGGGCAGGGGAGGGGGATGAAGGTTTAAGGTTAGACAGATGGATCCAGTGGGGGAACCCTTCAAGTTTGGCAGCTGTGGGGGTTGTTAGAATTACTTTATAGGGTCCTGTCCACTTTGGAGAGAGAGGGGAAGGATGTTGGCCTGAAGGAGAAAGTAGGACCTGATCTTCAATGCTGGTTTGGGGTGGGCATGGCTTGGGCAGTGAGTAGTCTGTGAGATCTCACAGAAGGGAATGGGGATGGAGGAGGGAGAAAGGAGGTAGACGGGGCGGGATGAAGATTTAGGAGATGTTCTCCAAGGGAGAACTGGCCTTCTGTATAGAAGTTTAAAAGGTGACATACCTAGAGGTTTGGGAAGGGCTCTAAGCCTAAAAAAGGCTAGTGCCAGTAACTTTATTCAGTCTATGTAAAGTTTTTGTGACATTTTAACAAGAATATTTTTTAAGGAACAATTGGTTGTTTCATTCCACCCTGCCTGAAGACTGAGGGCGGTAGGGAATATGAACGCGCCGGGGAATATTGAGGCTCTAGATAATTTTTGAGAAATCTGTGAGGTAAACTTGGGACCATTATCAGATTGAAGCGAGGTGGGGATCCCAGACTGGGGAATTATCCATTGAAAGAGAATGTCATAGACTTCTGAGCCTTCTTATTACCAGTGGGATATGCCTCTGTCCAAGTAGAGAATGTATCTACAGGACTAGAAGATATTTGGCCCATCCGACCATGGGCATTTGGGAGAAGTCTAACTGCCAGCTTGTCTTTGCAATGGACTTATTGGCTTGGTGGGTAGGGAAGGGGTTGCTACAGTATTTGGAATTAGGGTCTGACTTTTGACAGATTGTACAAGAGGCAGTGATAGATTTTAAGAATTGCAGATCTTCAGAGGTAGGTTGGAAGTGAGCTTTAACAAAGTGGGCCAAAGCCTGACTGTTAGGGTGGAAGAGCTGGTGCAGATAGGACAGAATCTCTCTAGTACTAGGTGACTATGTAGGTTGTAGTGCATGGATTCCCTGGGGTGATGATGATGAAGATGTAACAGCTCCCTGAAAGGCCACTGTTCTAGCTGCCTGATCAGCTTTGTTGTTTCCCTTAGAGACAGTGCAACTGTCTGTCCAGTGAGACAGACAGTGAATAATCCCTATGGCTGCAGGGAGGGTGGAGGCCTTTAACATGGCCATAATATGACTTGAATTTAAAATTGAACCTCCCTTTGTCATGAGGAGCCCACACTCCTTCTAGATGGCAGCGTGTGGCAATAGAATATGAAAATCATACTTAGAATCTGTATAAACATTTAGAGACTGCCCCTCTGCCAGCTGGAAGGCCCCTGTGAGAGCTACCAATTCAGCCTGTTGGTTTGTGGTGTGTGAAGGTAGTGCACCTGCCTCTGCTGTCTCTATTTCTAATACTATGGCATAGCCTGCCTTTTGGGCCCCCTCCTGCAGAAACAAACTGCCATCTGTATATTATGTATAAGTGGCCTGTATGTGCAAGGGGTGGGACCTTAGTTTCTTAAAGTTTAATACAAGAATGAGAGAGGGTGTGTTTGTTACTAGGGCGGGGAAGATTAGAGATATTCAGTGGTGGACAAGGCTGAAAGGTGAGTGTAGGATCTTCAACTAATGCCCCAGGAAGGGGGTAAGTTTTGTAAGCCCTTACAGGTAAGAAGGTGGGACAGGTTATGATGGGAAAGGACAGTAATAGGTGACCCAAAGGTTAATTTCTTTGACTCTTGGATAAGGAACTCGGCAGCAGCTAGGGCTTGTGTGCATGGTGCCCATCCCTGAGCGGTGAGATCTGATCTCTTTGATAGATATGCTACCGGAGCAAAGGAGGGTCCTAGCTGGTGACCCAAGACAGGAAGAGCAAAGCCCTCTTTTTTTCTGTCACATAAAAAGAGAAGGGACAAGTTAAATCTGGAAGATGAAGAGCTGGAGCCTAGAGCAGGGCCTGCTGGAGCCTTTGAAAGGGTTTTATAACTGGTGAAGAAGGGGTTCCTGGGGGGGATCTTAGCACTGCTTCATATAAGGGATGAGCTAGGAGGAGAAAGAAGGAGAGTATCTATGATCTTACGAAACCAGCTATACCCAGAAACGATAGAGTCTCCTCCTTTGTGGTAGGGGCTGTCAGAGATCGAATTAGCTGCTTCCTGTCTACTAGCCTTGTGAGTTGGGGTAATAGTCAGGATGGACAACTGGACTTTGGAGGGTGAAACTTTTATAACCTCTACTGGACAAAAAGTTTAAGAGGGCAGGAGTATTAGCTTGGCTATCATGCAGTGAAGGACCGCAGACCAGGATGTCGTTCACGTATTGTATAATTTTTGATTCGGGGAGAGACAGAGAATGTAGATCAGAGGCTAGCACCTGACCAAATAGATGTGAGCTGTCTCTAAATCCCTGTGGTAATACAGTCCAAGTGAGCTGTGTGGACAGGAAGTGTCAGAATGAGTGGGTGACAGGGATATCTCTGCAATTAAGTGGCAGTGTCAGTTGAGGCCAAATTGTTTGCCTCTTACCCTGACAATGGAGATGCTCCTGCAGGACCAAGTATGTGGCCCCAGTGTCTACAAAGAAAGAGATGGACCGCCCTGATATCATTATGACTACCTGAAGCTCTTTTTTCATGATGACAGTGTTGGATTAGGGAAGCCTTGGCAACATCAGTCATCTACAGCCGGAGATGGCTCCATGTGTACTACCTCTCTGCCCTTTGGGATTTGGGAACCGTCACTGGGCCAGTGGTTCCTATCGTGCACTTTGTATGGCATACTCTGCCAGTGCCATATTGACTTCACCACATGGCTGCAGCCAAAAATTCTTACAAATTGTTTTGGCAATCCTGGAATTTTTTTTTCCTATGAAGTTGAGTACTGTTCTTTCAAGATCTGTACAAAATTGTGTTGGGATTTTGATGTGGATTGCATTGAATCTGTATATTGCTTTTGGTAAGATTGTCATTTTTACTATCTTGATCCTACCTATTCAAGAGCATTGGAGATCTTTCCATTTTCTGGTATTTTCTTTCTTCAAAGACTTAAAGTTCTTGTCATACAGGTCTTTCACTTGCTTGGTTAGAGTCATCTGAATGTATTTTATATTATTTGTGCATATTGTAAAGGATGATGTTTCTCTGATTTCTTTCTTGGTTTGTTTAGCATTTGTATACAGGAGGACTGCTAATTTTTTTTTAGTTAATCTTGTATGCCACCACATTACTAAAGTTGTTTATCAGCTATAGAGTTCCCTGGTAAAATTTTGGGGGTCATTTATGTATGCTGTCGTATCACCTGCAAATAGCAAAAGTTTGACTTCTTCCTTTCTAATTTGTATCCTCTTGATCTCATTTTATTGTCTTATTGCTGTAGCTAGAACTTCGATTACTATAATGAATAGATGTGGAGAGAATGGACAACCTTGTTTTGTTCATAAATTTAGTGGGATCATTGTGAGTTTCTCTCCTTTTAGTTTAATGTTGGCTCTGGGCTTGCTGTAAATTGCCTTTATTATGTTTAGGTATGTTCCTTGTATCCTTGACCTCTTCAAGACCTTTATCTTGAATGAGTGTTGGATTATGTCAAAGAATTTTTCATCATCTAATGAGATAGACGATCATGTGATTTTTTTTTCCTTTCAGTTTGTTTATTGGTAGATGACATTGACAAATTTTCATATGTTGAGCCATCCCTGCATCTCTGGGATGAAGCCTGCTTGATCATAGTGAATAATTTTTTTCATGTGTTCTTGGATTCAGTTTGCCAGTATTTTATTGAGTATTTTTACATCAGTGTTCATGAGGATAACTGATTGATAATTCTTTTTCTCTGTTCCATCTTTGTATAGTTTGTGTTGCAGGGTGACTGCAGCCTCCTAAAAAGCCTTTGGCAATGTTCCCTCTGTTTCTGTTGTATGTAACAATTTCAGGAGTATTGGTATTAGTTCTTCTTTAAATGTCTGGTAGAATTCTGTACTGAAAATTTCTGGCCCTGGGCTTTTTTTTTTTTTTGGATAGGAGACTTAATAACTGTTTCTATTTCCTTAGGGGTTATAAGTCTATTTAAATTATCTGGTCTTGATTTAATTCTGGTAAAATGTATCTGTCCAGAAAGCAGTCTGTTTCTTTCAGCTTTCCCAGCTTTGTGGAATACACCTTTTTGAAGTGTGATTTCTGGATTTCCTCGGTGTCTATTGATGTGTCTCCCTTATCCTTTTCTGATTTTGTTAATTTGAAAATTCTCTCTTTCTGCCTTTTGGTTAGTTTGGATAAGAGTTTGTCTTGCCTTGTTGATTTTTCTCAAAGAACCAACAACTCTTTGTTTCATTGATTCTTCATGTTGTCTCTTTGTTTCAATTTTATTGATTTCAGCCCTGATTTTGATTATCCGGCCTCCTGTTCTTCCTGGGTGAGTTTGCTTCTTTTTGTTCTAGAACTTTCAGGTGTGTTGTTAAGTTTCTAATGTTGAGATTTCTCCAGATTCTTTTTTTTTTAATACTTATTTTTATTTTATGTGAATTGGTGTTTTGCCTGCAGATGTAACTGTGTAAGGGTGTCAGATCTTGTAATTACAGTTGTTAGCTGCCATGTGGATGCTGGGAATTGAACGCAGGAACTCCGGAAGAACAGTGTTCTTAACCATTGGGCCATCTCTCCAGCCCGAGATTTCTCCAGATCCTTTATGTTGACACTTAGTGCTATGAAATTTCTTCTTAGTATTATTTTCATTGTGTCACATAAGTTTGGGTATGTTGTAGATTCATTTTCCTTGAATTCTAGGAATTTTTTAATTTCTTTGTTTCTTCCTTGATGCAGAAGTAGTTCCATTGTGAGTTGTTCAGCTTCTTTGAGGTTGTAGGCTTTCTGTGATTTGTGTTGTAGTTGAACTCTAACTTTAGGCCAGGATAATTCAATAGGATTCAAGGTGTTATTCCAATTTTTTTCTGTCTATTAATATTTGCTTCATAACTCTCAGTTTTAGAGATGGTTTTATGGGATGCTAAGAAGAATGTACATTTTTTGTTGTTGTTTGGGTGGATTGTTCTGTAGATATCTATTAAGTCCATTTGAGTCAGAACATGTTAGATCTTTTATTTTTCTGTTAAGTTCCTGTCTAGCGCCACCTGTCCATTGGTGAGAATAGGATATTAGAGTCTCTTTCTAAGAGTATGTGGGTTTGATGTGTGATTTATGCTTTAGTAATATTTCTTTTACATATACGGATAGGTGCCCTTGTATTTGGGGCATAAAAGTTCAGAACTGAGACTCTATCTTGATGGATTTCTCCTGTGATGAATATGTCTAGAATGTGTCCATTCTGTTAGCCTGTGTCTTTTTATAGGGAAATTGAGTCTATTGATATTAAGAGATATAATGACCAGTAATTGTTAATTCCTGTTATTTTTTGTTGGTTGTGTGTATGTTTTCCTTCTCTAGGATTTGCTGCTGTGGGATCATCTATTGCTTGTGTTTTCATGTATTGCACAAACTCTAGTTAATATATAATGAAAACCCTGAGCCAGATATTGGCTGCAATATCTGAGAGAGGAAACAGATCACAGTCAATTCTCACTCAGCGAACTTCTCAGGCCAAACTGGGTTCTCAGCCTGACTGGTCGCTTCTACAGAATACATGAATCTCTGTCTTCTCCTGTCATAAATATCTTCCCTATTCAGCTGTTTCACTTCCTGGTTCAACTCTGTATCATAATCCTAGAGTTTAGGATTAAAGGTGTGAGCTACTACTGCTTGGCTGTTAGGCCTTGGACTCACAGAAATCCAGAAAGATCTCTGTCTCCTGAGTAATGAGATTAAAGGCATGAGTCACCACTTGGTCATCCTGAGTGATGGGATTAAAGGCTTGAGTTACCACTCTCTGACCTTCATGACTTGACTGTGGTTGATTCTTTTCTCTGATATTCCAGGATGATTTTATTAAGTATACTCTTATCACCACATTCATGAGTTTGGTTTGAAGTTTTCCTTCTAGTGCTTTCTGTTTGGCTGGACTTATGGATAGTTATTGTTTAAATCTGTTTTGTCATGGAATATCTTGTTTATTTTGTCTATTGTGATATACATTTTTGCTGTGTCTAGTGTAGGCTGGCATCTGTAGCCTCTTAGTGTCTGTATAACATCTGGCCAGGACATTCTGGGTTTCATAGTCTCCTGTGGATATATATTACATATTTAATAAAATCTGAATATTGGGGAGAGAGTATCCAGTCAAATCCTAGGCAGACAGCTCAGGAAATTCTTAAATCTTGAATACAAAGATAAACAGCTGAGCCAGTCATATACACCTTTAATCCCAGCACAGGGAGAGTCTGAGTGGTGACCTACACCCTTGATCCCACAACTCCAGAGACAGAACAACTTCTGTTTCTGTGAGTTCAAGGCTACACGCCTTTAATCCTAACCTAGATGGGTATATAAGGGCTTGTAGAAACCCAGAAAGAACAGAAGGGACTGGGAGAAGCAACTGACAGAAGCAGCCAGGCTGAGGAAGTTGCAAGACAGCTGGGTGAGAATTGACTGTGGTGCTTCCTCTCTCTGATATTTCAGCCTTCCCCCAATAATTGGCTCTGAGTCTCATTTGTGATACTATAGTCTCCAATGAGAATTCTGGTGTTATTCTGATGAATCTGCCTTTATATGTTACTTGGCCTTTTTCCTTGCATCTGTTAATATTTTTTTCTTTATTCTGTATGTTTAATAGTTTGATTATTATGTTGCAAGGGGACTTTTTTGGTTTTTTTTGATGGTCTAGTCTGTTTGGTGTTCTGTAAGCTTGTAGACATTTTCTTCTTTAGTTTGGGAAACTTCTATGATTTTGTTGAATATATTTTCTGTGCCTTTGAGCTGATCTTTCTCTCTTTCTTCTATTTCTGTTATTCTTTTTTTTTTTTTTTTTTTTAAACTTTATTTATTTATTATTTATTTATTTGCCTTGGTGTTTGCCTGGAACTGGAACTACAGACAGTTGTTAGCTGCCATGTGGGTGCTGGGAATCGAACCCGGGTCCTCTGGAAGAGCAGACGGTGCTCTTAACCGCTGAGCCATCTCTCCAGCCCCTATTTCTGTTATTCTTAAGTT
>PVIH01015493.1:0-40334 GCA_004025045.1 Sigmodon hispidus | reverse complement strand
CCCATGGCATTCAACTGTCATCTACATTTAGAGGGGATTAGTTCCTTTCCATGAAGGTTCCTCAGTGGTTATTTCAGAGTCAGCCATCTCTGTGGGTCTCCCCCTCATGATCCTTATCTGTTTGTTCATATACCCTCTCCTCCCTCTCTTCAACTGGATAGGGAGCTCGACCTGGTGCTTAGTTAGCTATGGATCTCTGCTTCTGCCTCTATCCATTACTGCATGAAGGTTCTATAATCAGCCATACCTTGTAACATGTAGAGAATGAGGGATGATAGGAGAACTGGCCAGCTTTGATATGTTAATGGAACCTCAATTAGCCATTTTTCTGGGGTTTGAGATCTAACATAAACAACTTATAAGGGTTAAAGTGTGGGGGAGGTGGGGGGAGGAGGGAGGAAGTAGAAAGAGGGGAAGACGGAAAAACTTTGGGATGTGAAAACAAACAAAAAGAAATAATAATAAAACAATTTGAAAGAGGAGTCTAATATAGAATCTTTGAATATTTTTAAAATAATATCTGATAGAACCCATGTCTGACACTGTTCAGCTGACCAAGAACTTAGGACCTCCATAGGTGAGACATGTACCTAGAAGAAAAGCAAATAACTGTTATTCTGCTAAAAGAACATACCAATAAAATTGACTACTAATGAATGACATTCTGCTAAACTCACAAATCAATATCTTGCTCCGCCATCATCAAAATAGCTTCCTCCCACAGTAGATGCTAACAAATACAGAGACCCACAGCCAGAGAACATGTAGAGAATAAGAAACTTTGGAACATTTAGTCCTAAATGAAGTGTCTTCATTAAACCCTTCCCCTTGGGGATCAAGGAACTATGGGAAAGAGGAGGCAGAAAGATTGTGAGAGACAGAGGGGATGGAGGACACCAAGGAAATGAGGCCTTCTAGATACAACAGGACTTACACTCATATGAACTCACAGAGACTATGGTAGCATGCATATGACTGCATAGGTTTAAGCCAGATGGGGTCTCAGTGGTGAAAAATATTGATACACTTCCCTATTCCTAACTCAGAAGCTATTTCCAATTGATAACCCTCACAAAGGAAAAATTGGGTCTCTCTGATGAAGTCTCACTGGGCATACAAACCACATTTAAAAGGCCAGGCCCATTCTCATCAGTAGCTAGCCAACACAAAAACACAAACGCATGGCATCTTTGAGGTTTTGTTTAATGTATTATGGTTTCTAATTTCGTGATTTTATGGGATTTCTGTGTGAACAAATATGTGTCTAAGTGTTTCCATGTCTATATGTGTTTCTTGTGCTTTTTTTATTGACTTTTTTTTTTCTGTTTTGGTCTATTCTGGTTCGTTTGTTTGCTGAATTACCTTGCAGGCTGTCTGTTTGTTTCCATATAAAAAAGAGAAAGAAAGGATGTGGATTTGGGTGGATGGAGAGGTAAGGAGAATCTGGGAGGAATTGCAGGGTGGGACAGCGGTCAGAATATATTGTATGAAAAAAATCTATTTTCAATATAAAAAGAAAGAATACCTATGACATGATTTTTGTACTGGCTAGTTTTACGTTAAGAAGCTCACTCTTCAAAGAGGGAGCCCCTTTGTGAAAACGTCTCCATAAAATAGTGCTGTAGGCAAGCCTGGAGGGTACTTTCTTAATTGGCAATTGATGTGGAAGAGCCCAGCCCATTGTGGGTGGGACCATCCCTTGACTGATTTTTCTGGATTCTGTAAGAAAGTAGGCTGAGCAGCCATGTTAAACAAGCCAGTAAAAAGCACTCCTCTATGGTCTTCACATCAGCTCCTGCTTCCAGGTTCCTGACCTCACGGCTTTTGATGATGATGAGTGAGATAAACCCTTTCCTTCCTAAATTGCTTTTGTTCATGATGCTTCATCATAGCCATAGTAGCTTTAAATAAAATGTTTTCCTCCAGACAGGGTCTTATATATTCCAGGCTGGTCTCAAAAATCTCTGTGTAGTCAAGAATAATGTTGAACTTCAGATCCTCTTGCACTGTCTGTCCTTCATAGATTACAGGTGTGTGCCCAGCATGCCTGGTTTATGTGATGATGAGAATGGAATGTAGGGGCCTATCCATACTAGGCAAGTATTCTACCAGCTGAACTACATCACTAGCCCAACTCAATGTTTTCAAACAACCAGAGGAAAACAAAAGAACCATAAAATAATTTAATTATTTCATCTATTTTTTAGCATCTCAGAATGCATATAGTTTTGTGAGTTAAGGACATGATAAAGGTAATATGATGCAGATAAAATTATTGTGATGGATAAAATCTGTTACTAGGCAAATTGTACAGAAGATACATATAATACTGTATTATCCCCTTATAAAGTAAAATTATCATTTTTAGGTTATATATAATTATGGATTCATAGGAAATGGAAAATAATGAAAGGAGCATACAATGAAACATGGCGGGGCTGGAGAAATGGCTCAGAAATTAAGAGCACTGACTGTTCTTCCAGAGGACCTGAGTTCAATTCCCAGCAACCACATGGTGGCTCATGACCATGTATAATGAGATCTGGTACCCTCTTCAGTATATAATATACATAATAAATAAATAAATAAATCTTTTTTTAAAAAAGTTTTAGATTTGAAAGGAACTGTCAAACTATTTTTCAAAGGGACTGTACCATTTTATATTCCCACCAGCAATGTATAAATGATTCTGTCTCCCCACCTTCTCACTAGCATTTATTATTTTAGTATTATTAATAGTTTGCACTAACCATTCTGACAAATGTGTAGTGCTATCTCCTTGTAATTTGGCATTGCATTTACTTCATGACTAATGGTATCCATCCTCCTTTCATGTACTTGCCATTTGCATAGACTCTTTGGTGACATTTGTGTAAACTGTTTGTTTGTTTTTTTTTTTTTCAAACTTTTTTTCTGAATTTTTTTTTATTTGCCTTGATGTTTGCCTGGAACTAGGAACTGGAACTACAGACGGTTGTGAGCTGTCATGTGGGTGCTGAGAATTGAACTCCAGTCCTCCGGAGGAGCAGTCAGTGCTCTTATCTGCTGAGCCATCTCTCCAACCCCTGTGTAAACTGTTTTATTTGTATTTTTGATCCCTTGAGTTGGGTTCTGGTATCTTATTATGAAGCCCAGACTGGCCTCGAATTCATGATGTTCCTACCTCAGCCTCCAAAGGGCCTGAAACTACATGTAGATGACATCATATCCTGGCTTGCTTGTCTCATTCTTTTCTAGTATAATTTGTTTTGTTTTGTTTTATGTATATTGGCATTTTGCCTGCATTCATGTGTATGTACCATGTCTGAGCCTGGTGCTCTTGGAGGCCAAAGGTTGGTGTCAGATTCCCTGAAACTGGAGTTACATATTTCTGTAAGTCACTTTGAAAGTGCTGGGAATTGAATCTGTGTCCTCTGGAAGAGCAGTCAGCATTCTTAGCCACTGAGCTGTCTTTCTAGCCTGCTTGTCCCATTCTTAATTGGATTGTTTTTGTTTTGAATTTTGATAGTCATGTATATGTACAAAGCCTTTATTAGGTATATAATTGTGGATATTGCCTCTTCACACTGCTGTTTATTTCCTCATTCCCTTAACAGAAACTTTCTAATTTTAGTGAAGTACACTTTATCAACTTTTAATTTCATCATTATTTTTTTACTAGTTATAAGAATTCTGTCTAATCTTACCTAGAGACTTAAGCTTATTTCTATAAGTCTAAAGTTTCACATTTTACATTCATGTTCACTATCCATTTTTAGTTAATGTTCATTTAATGTATATGAAGTTTATATAGGTTAATGTTTCTATTTTGGCAGATGGATATCCAACTTATCCAGCACCATTACTGAAAAGGCTGTCTTCAAAAAATAAACAACAACAACAATAAAAAAACATAAAAAAGAAAAAGCTGTCTTTTCTCTGTCAGGGCACTTTTGCTACTTGGAGAAAAATAAATTGCATATGTTTATAAAGCTCTGTTTTGGCTTTATATTTTAATCCATTGATCAAATATCTGTGTATTCCTTTGGAACATATCATTTTAATAGAGATAAATTCTAACTTTGAATTAATACAATATTGGCAGTAAAATTTTATAAACCTTTAAAAATTATAGATAATATTCCATGAAAGAGAATACAACATATTAATACATTTTATTACTTCTTTTGAAATTTAGTAGTATAATCACTGGCAAATAAAAATTGCCTTTTAGAAAATTTATAACCTTTTGTAAAATCTCTTTGCCATTTTTCCCTATATGCTTGAATAATCAGATAGTGTAAACCATAGAAAAAAAGTCTTCTTACCTACATAAACAGTAAATCATTAGCTTCTATGTTCTTTTTTATTTCATCTCCACTATTGTTTCTGCTATAGTTTTAAGCCTACAAAGTTATGTATCTATAAGAGTTGTTTTGCCTACCAGGTTTTCCCCCATAAACCAGAAGTTAGTTATTTTGGTAGAAAAATATAATCTTATACACTCTCACACTTTTCATTTATATTTGTGTGTGTGGTGTATATGAATTAGAGCATTTACATTCATACGTGTGTTTAGAGGCCAGAGATTAACTGTGTCTTCTTCATACTCTCTCAGTTGAACCCAGAACTCAATGATCCAGCTAGCGTAGCCAGTGACCTTGCTCTTGGGGATCTCTTGTCTCTACCTCCAGATACTGCTAAAGATGATACTTAGGTCCTCAATCACTACTGTGTAAAAAAAAAAATTACTCACTGATCTGTCTTCCCAGCCCCAACGTACACCTTAAAGTGTCAAAAACCATTCCCATACACAGGAACAAGGACATAGATACTTCACAGCAATGAGACAAGAAGGAATAAGTGAATATAAGTTTCAAATTATTATTCACAGATTTTCTCTGCATCCCATTTCACAAACTCTAGTAATTTGGGCTGGTGAGATATCTGAGCAGGTAAAGGCACCTGCTACTTAAAGATGCAAGCATGACACCTGAAGATTGATTCCAGGTGCTAAATTAAGGTAGAAAATGAGAATAGACTGCACAAAGTTGTCCAGGCACAATGGCATGTGCACATCCTCCCCAATTACACACACACACACACACACACACACACACACACACACAGAGTAATAATAAATCAATTATTCTTTTTAAAAGAAATTTTAAAAGAAAGTCTAGCTGTTAAAGACTATCACTTATTGGTATTCTTTTAACCTGGAATGTCCTCTAAGAATATTTCTGAGGTAATATTTCTATAAGTATTTTACAAATGTATAAAGGACCAAGTTTGTTTGCAATTTCTTCTTCATTACATACAGATATTAGATTTATGGAAATGAGCATAACACTCACAGTTGCTCTTTTTAGTCATAATAACACATAGAAAGTTATTTTCTATATGCTATAAAACTGTCTGATTCATTTTCTATGAATGTAGGTTTTGTTCTACCACAGAGCAAGAGTAAACACATCAACACAAAAACTCAGGCTACTGTGAATACAATTTTTTTTTTTAGTTTGCTGTGGTTTTATGGTTACTACATGTATACATTTTTTTTTATAAAAGAACATAATTTGAACTATCCATGAATTATTCTCTAGCCTTTTCAGATTTACCTGCACCTATATTTTCTCTCTTCAAAAAATTTTATTAGCATATTTATTGTGTAATATGACAGTCTTCATAATGACTTTGCGGTCATGTATTTTCATCTGAATGGTTTTAATTTTTCATACTAATAAGTTGTTCACTTGGTTTTTTTAAAAATATTTATTTATTTTTTATTTTTATGTGGATTGGTGTTTTGCCTGCATGTATAACTGTGTAAGGGTGTCAGATCTTGGAATTACAGACAGTTGTTAGCTGCCATGTGGATGCTGGGAATCGAACTCAGGTCCTCTGGAAAAAACAGTCAGTGCTCTTAACTGCTGAGCCATCTCTCCAGCCCGAGTTGTTCACTTATTGTCAGATAGTTTTTTTAAAAAAAATTAAGTGGACAAGTCATTTCAGATACTTAAGTGAGAAAGCAATTTTGTTCATTCCATAGTTAGCAATTTAACTTCAATAAAAATCAGCTCCTACTTTTCTCTGTGGACTTGTCTGTCACAAATGTGTACCAATTAAAGTAAAATCTTTCCACTAGGATTTAGGTCATCATTTTTCTAATTATGGCATAATTCCCTCAATGGAAAAAGAACACTCCTTCTGTAAAGAAGTAATTCCCAATAGAAATTTTGTATCTTGTAGCACCAGTGATTATAAATTTCTCAATACCTCTGCCAAAGGCATCAGACATCAGTCAGGGCATTAAAATGATACTGGCTAAGGGAAAGATAAAGTACACTGAAAACGAGTAAACAGCACTGAATATATGAAGTAATGCATTTGATTTCAGAGTCCTGCTTTTGCTATACAAAACTAAAATCTTTAAAAATCTGGTTTTCTGTACTAGGCAAATTAAATTAACTTTATTTTATAAAAAAATAGTACACTTTTATTTCCTCTCATTCAGTTTGCTGTCTATATGAAAACATTTGATTGCTCCTGATATAATTTAGATGCCAATGTAATCAGGAGTTTTTAGTCTATACTCAAAACTAGCATGTTATGACTTAACTAGATATTAATAAGGCTATTTCATTTATATTGCCAACAATACCATGATTTTTTATATGGTTTGTAGTCATCTGAAATGACCTGATCTTTTATCAAGGTGGCTCTGTTCTCTGATATTTAAGGCTATTTTTATTAAATATACAATATATTACCACAATCATGATCTGACTACAAAATATAAATAAAATGTAATAAATTTTAAAATAACAAATAAAATATTACTTAAACAATGATAAAAAGGTAAAAATTATAGTATTCAAATATCTGTGGTTTATCTGTAGCTTTAAGTCAACATTTAACTTATCATCTTAGAAAGCTATTTGTTTATGTATATTGTTGTTATAAATATTATTGAAGAGTTATAAAGCAAAATGTTTCTTGTCTCCAAATACTTATAGGTCTGAAAATAACCACTAACACAGATCTGAATGGCTCTTCATATCTAGATGCATTTAGAATATCTCAGAATTAAAAACTAGATCATTTCGTTACACTTCTGACTCAATAAGTCTACTGTAAAATATGGCTAATAGACATTGTCACCTAGGGGAAAAGAACTTTGGAGACCAACTTAAAATCTGATCCCACTGTATCATTCATCAGGCGTGTACTCTAACATCACTCAACGTGTATTTTTATTTTCTGATCTGTAGAATAAAAATAATAGTGTTTACCTTTGATGATATTTATTAAAGCAATCACTATGCAGTAGGCACTAGGCTTTACACAATAAACACATACATTTGAGTCAACCTTCTTCATCTTTTATATTTAAGACTTCCAAAATTATATGTGTAGTGAGAAATCAAAATTTACCCAAATAAACACTTATAACGTCAAAAAACTAAATCTCATTAAAGTGTGGCCAGCTGCGGGGAGACCTGGGGACCCACTTGGCTCCAGTGTACTCTTAAAAAAAAGCCCCAGTGCCATTCCCCTGCGTGTCCCTTTTTATCCCACCAAAATCACCTTTATACCATAAATGTTTCTAAAATAATAAATATTACTAAATTATATTAAAAAACAATTAAAAATCATTTTACAATATCTGGCATCCCAAGAAAAAAAACATATAAAAAAATCTAAGTGAGCCACAGGCTGGGCCATGTGGCAAATAAATTATTAAAAACGAGTTAAATTAAGATAAAAAAGCTAACTAACAATATACATAAAACATAGGCCAAAGAAAATAAAATTAATATAAACATCTAAATCATTTTGGGGGGAAAAGCCACCATGGACAAGGTCCAAACTGCTGGCCCAATGGGCCTGAAAATCTTTTACAACAGATGGTGTCCCAGCATGGGGTGAACACACACATAAAGCCTAAAAAATTTTTTAAAAAACATAAAAAATGTTTTAAACCACTAAAATAAAAACCAAAAACAGCTTTCTAAATCACATATCTAAATTAATTTATAATGCAAACACGGCATAATGTTCAGACTAAAATTTAAAAAGGTGTGTTCATAACAAACAGCTTAAATCCATACGTCTCACAAAAAACTTAATATAAACAACAAACTACATATAACTAATTTAAATTTTTTACTTATACTAAACAAAAAAAAAAACAAAATCCAAAACAAATTTTCTAATAACATTTCCTAAGTCTGAACACCTCTACCATATTAAAAAACCACCAAAAAGAACAAAGTCAACAATCACAACACCAACATTTTTAAAAGCTCTTCTAATTAAAAAATAATTAAAAATTCTCAATAAAGCAAATTTAAACTCAGAAAAATCTCTAAATGAGATACAATGTGTATAAAATACACATAGACTTCAAAAATTAAATAAAACCCTTAAAAATAAAAATATAAAAAGCCAACAAAAATAGAAATAAACAAAAGCCTAAATTATAATTATTTTTTCTTTTAATATTTTAACTATTAATAAACTAACTAAAAAAACAATTAACTACTAAAGCTGCTAAGTTAAACAACCATAAATATTTTATAGATATCTTGACTTTAACATCTGTTTATAAAAATGTTACTTAAAAAAAAATTGTGCTCTTGTTTTCACAAAAGATAAAAACCTATAAATTGTTCCCAAACAATTATAATTCCATCTGCCAAGACCACCTAAAAATTCTCTAATAAAAAAAAAACCAACTTCCGGGGGCTGGAGAGATGGCTCAGTGGTTAAGAGCACCGTCTGCTCTTCCAGAGGACCCGGGTTCGATTCCCAGCACCCACATGGCAGCTAACAACTGTCTGTAGTTCCAGTTCTAGGCAAACACCAAGGCAAATAAATAAATAAAGTTTCAAAAAAAAATGTAAAAAAAAAAAAAACCAACTTCCAAAATACCAATTCAAATAATTCATCCAGGCTCAAGACCCTCATAAAATTGCCAACGTTCCTTAATCAACAACAACAACAAAAAACTACGCCCAAGTTCCCCCAAAATATTACTTATTAATGTTTGTTTTCATTATAAATAATTAATAATCATAGTCAGTCTTTCAAAAAAAGGGGAGGGAGAATATAATATGAAAATGATTTTAAAAGATAGATTTTAGTTTATTGATACAAACTATATATATTTTTCTACTCTTGATTAAAATATAATGCTTATATATGTGTTTATTATCTAGATTAGCCTAATGCTTGAAAATTTGCTGAAGACATTTCTTTTTTATTGAAAATAGTACATAGTGAAATATATTCTGATTATGTTTTTTTCTCCCCCAACACTGGGATACAGGCAGCATCTTTAAATAGTGGTGCTGTTCAAACTGGATGGTTGCATGTAGAAGAATGCAAATTGATCTATATTTATCACCTTGCACAAAATTCAACTCCAAATAGATCAAAGACTTCAATGTAAAACCAGATACTCTGAACTTCATAGAGAAAAAGAGTAGGGGATAGTCTTGAAGTCAAATTGCACAGGAAAATACTTTACAAACAGACCACCCATAGCAAAGCACTAAGATTAATAATTAATAAATGAGACCTCATGAAACTGAGAAACTTCTGCATGACAAAGGACATCGTCATTTAGGACAAAGCAGCAGCCTATGGAATGGAATTTTTTTTTTACCAACTACATATCAAATAGAGGGTTAGTGTTCAAAATATAAAAAGCACTAAAAGCAAACTAGATATAAAGAAAATAAATAGCACCATTAGCAAATGGAGTACAAATCTAAACAGATGAAGCTCAAATTGCTTAGAAAAACTTCAAGAAATGTTCAACATTCTTAACTATCAGGGAAATGTGAATCAAAACTACCTTGAAATTTCATCTTACATATGTCAAAATGTCCAGCATTAATAAAGCAAGTGACAGATCATTCTGGCAAGAATGTGGAGAAAGGGAAACACTCATCCATTGCTGATGGGACTACAAACTTGTACAGCTACTATGGAAATTACTGTGGCAATTCTGCAGAAAGATGGGAATTGATCTACCTCAAGATCCAGGTATAAAATTCTTAGGCATATACTGGAAGGATGCTTCATCTTACCAAAGAGAAACTTGCTCAAACATGTTCCATGTTGTTTTATTCATACTAGCCAGAAATTGAAAACAACCTAGATGTCCCTCAACCAGAGAATGAATAAAGAAAATGTGGGACATTTACACAATGGGGCATATTACTCAGCCATTAAAAAATAATGAAATCATGAAATTCACAGTCAATTGGAACTGTAAAAAATCATCCTGAGTGAGGTATCCCATACCCAGAAAGACAAATATGGTATGTATTCACTTATACATGGATATTATATATTAAATCAATGATAACTAAGCTACTATCTATAGAATCACAGAGGGTATATATAGAGGAAGGGACTAGAAGGAAGCAGATAGTTTTCTTCTTAGGAAAGGGAACTGGAACAGTTATTGATGGATGGAATGGGGCTGGAACAGGAGGATAAAGTAGGAAGGGGGAGAAGATGATGAGGGAGGGAATATGGGGAGAGATATTTAAAATTAAGGGACATTTGAGTAGTGGTAGAGAAGCTTAATAAAATATAAAAACTTTTTAAAATATAGATATAGATGAAGGCAATCTAAACGAAATCACCAAATAATTGGGAATACAGAGAGCCCCAGCTGGCCATCTCTTGTCACAAATGAAGATTCCAGACCTAGAATTGGCTTGCATCTAATTGAGTTGTTGGCCAAAGGGGGTCCCAAGGGGATCTCCAAATAACCCAGGCTGTTGCTAATACAATAGGTTGTTCTCTACAAACAGACAACTAGGCCTCATTATTGAAGATAATACCCACACAACTCATTGAACATGAAGTCAAGCTGGTGCCTACATAGAGCCTTCACTCCCCCATGTTCTAGCATCTTTGGTACAGGAAGGTACTCTGAAAGCTTATTAAAAGAGAAATGTAAACACCAACCCAGCCACAAATCCTTTGATCTACAATGCTGTCCTTTCTGCAACATATGCTAGTGCAATGATGGCACAAAGCTTGTGGGAGAAACCATCAATATCTGATTGCACTTAAGGCCTACTCCACTAGATGAGACCCATACCTAATACTGCTTAGATGATCAAAAACCTGAGACTAGATAACCCAGATATAGGGTAAAACTAAAAACTATTGTTCTTAAAATAAGTGGCAATAAAAATTACTCCTAATGACATTTTCCTATCCTCTTATAAATGCTTTGTTCAGCCATCATAAGAGAAACTTCCTCCTGTACTAGATACGAAAAAATAGAAACCCACAGCCAGACATTACACAGAAGGTGAAAGACCTTGAAACACTCAGTTCGAAATGGGATGTTTTAATCAAAACTCACCCCTTGGAGCTCAGGGAACCCTGTGGAAGAGGAGGCAGAAAGGGTATAATAGCCAGAGGGGATGGAAAACCTAAGAAAAACAAAACCAACTAAATCAACATGAACAAAGCTCATATGAAGGCAGAGACTGAATCAGCCCGCACAGAATCCTGCAAATGTCTCTACAATGTTCTTTGCATATATATTGTGGCTTCCAATTTAATGTTTTTATGTGGTTTTTCAAGTGTGCAAATGAGAACTTCTCCATTTTGTGTGCCTTTTGGAGGGGCTCTTTTTTATTTGCTGGTTTTTTCCCAACTTCAGTGTGTTAGTTTTTGTTTTGCCTTATATTTTATTTTATTTTTTTACCATTCCTTAGAAGCTTGATTGTTTTCTTAAGAGAATGGATTTAGGCAAGAGGGGAACTGAGGAGGAACTGGGAAGAGTAGAGAGAGGAGAAACTGTATTAAGGATATATTATGTGAGGGGAAAAAGCCTATTTTTAATAAAATGAAAAAAACCATCAAAAACAAAAAATAGATTTTTTTAGTATAATATATTCTGATTGTGATTTATGATTTCCCCTCTTCCAATTTCTCCCAGAACTTCCCCATGCACCCCAATCTCTACCCATTCTTTGTTTCTCTCAATAGACATCTAAAAATACAATAATAAAATAAAATTAGATAAAATAAAAACAAACAATAGGGCAAAACAAACAATCAGCTGAGATCGGGTGCATTCAGGGTGGTATTGCTGTAGACAACAAACAGAATTAAAAGAGCCAAAGAAACAGCTCTAGAAATACATATAATTTCAAAGATATATACGTTCAAGATAGAGAAATCCCATAAAAGCACAAAATTGGAAACCATAATTTATATGCCAGACATACCTCATAGAAACACACAGATGCTTGTGTTAACTTTCTTCTGATTGACCTAGAGCCCAGGCATATAACTTGCTGACTCCTTCATCTGAATTCAACCCATCTTGTTCAGCCATGCAGCTTGGTACCTTTTCTCAGAGCAGCATTTCAACTTCTTTCCTCTGCTTCGTCTCCTGGAATCTCTTGAGGTATCTCTGGCATCTGTGTTGCTTCTGAGATTTTCCCAGAGTTTTCTTAGCCTGGTAGCCCCACCCACACTTCCTGTCTGCCTTTGGCCAATCAGCTTTTTATTAAACCCATACGTGGGACAAATATTTACAACAGTACCAGCATAACCCCACTACACCTTCCAGTACCATAGAGACTAGCCCGTAGTGATGAAGGCTTTATTTTTTTTAAAAATATATATTTATTTTTATTTTATGTTAATTGATGTTTTGCTACATGTATAATTGTGTAAGGGTGTCAGATCTTGGAGTTACAGATAGTTGTTAGCTACCATGTGAATGCTGGGAACTCAGGTCCTCCAGAAGAACAATCAGTGCTCTTAACCGCTGAGCCATCTCTCGAGCCCTGTGATGAAGGCTTTGTATCGACACCAGCTCTACTTCTCAATGTTCAGTCAATTGTTTAGATGTTGTGTCCTGCAAGTGAGAAATACCATCAGTTTGTGGAAAGCAACCAATAGCCTTGGCAATAGTCTGAGTTGTTTGGGTTTCCCATCAACTCCCTTTGGTCAACAACTCAATTGCCAAGCATATTTAGGAATAATTAAAATAAGAATGAAAATTTATTTGTAGCAGTCAACTTCCATTTCATCCAAGCAGGAAGGAAAGCAGAAGTCTATTATGTTATTCTGTTGATTGTAAAACACATGGAAAGTTAGAAATTAAGAAACAATATAAAAACATATCTAACATATGTAAGCCAGGTATGATGGCATAGACTAGAAATCCTAGCACTTGGGAAGTGGAGACAGAAGGTGCAAGTCTTCAAGGCTAGCCTTATCTATATGGTGAGGCCCTGTTGCAAGCAAGCCAACAATATACCTAAATACAAAATATATCCAGAATATAAAAGAAACCCTTGATAGTCAAAAGAAAAGCACTCCAGTTTAAAATGGTCAAAAGATTTGGATAAACATTTAGTTTTTAAGAGAAACAAAAGGATGCACAATATGTAGGGTTCAATCTCCTGTACCACACCACATACCAACAAAAAGTCATATAGGACTGGTACAAGCCCAATCAGTAAAGTGCTTGCTGTGAAAGCATGAGGACATAAGTTTGATCCTCAGAACTCAAATAAAAAGCCAGAAACAGCACTCCATACCTGTTATCCTGGTGCTGAGAGGCAGAGAAAGGACGATCCCTGGGGCTTTTGGTTCAGTCAGTCTTTCTGAACCAAAGCAATACAGAGATACAGGTTCAGATACAGAAAGCCTATCTATAAAAAACCATGAATAACAATACAGGAAGATATTCAATATCAACTTCTGTCCTCCACACATGTTCACACTCATACATTTACACAGACACAAGCATTTATTCATACATGAACATGTACAGAAATGAATCAATATAAAAATTGACTCATCTATCTCTTCTTAGAGACTGAATGCAATAAGAGGAGATGCTACAAGCTCCTGTTTGCTGATGGCTTATTTCTGGCACAACTCCTACCAGAGAAAAGCTAGGAGTCTGTAGAATTGTATTGTGAACAAGTTCATTTAATACATGTTGAACCTAGCATTTGTATAAGAAGATGCAAGGATCATATTAAAGGAAAAATGAAGTTGCATTACAGTGATCACCAACAGTATCTGCCTGGTGAAGATTATCAGTGAAGCCAAAGCCTACAGAGATCTACAACTTGGGGGGGGGCAGTAGAGACACATCAAGATTTCCTTTAACTTAATTCACTATGCTATAGATGTTGGCAAGGTTGTCATCCTGCAGCTTCTAGATGCAATTAAGACTTGGGGCCTTATCAGTTCTTTGCATGTCTACCAGTCCTCAACAAGTAAACTTAATGTAAAAGTGCAGGAATTACCCTATAAAGAAACCACACCTTTATATCTTCAGTCACTCTATTGGACAGCCCAGCTCTGTGCCTGTTAGACTGTGGTAAACTTCTGGTAGGCTTATAATCTCTTTAGGATAAGTGACACTCTTTTGAATCATCAAGAGCCCCAGAAGATGTGCTAATTTAGTTATTCAAAATACTAATTGATTGGCAACTAAGATGTATCTTGAACAACTGGAAAGCTTCTGTGTGTGAAATCTTAACAGTAAATGAGACAGGGCCCATGTCAAGGACTAAGTAAAGATGAATGCATCAAAATTAGGCAGAACCTCAGATATCCAGTGGAGTTTTGGACCAGACTGTCATGCCCACCTCGACCAGCAAAGAAGAAGCAATACCCAGGCTCTTCTTTCTGCGGTTTATTTAGGAACCTTGATTTCTGACTTCTGACTTCTCACTTACAGCCCAAATAGCCTCTGGACAGCCAACCCCAGTACGCCACATGGGCACCACCGATAGGCCCAGGTACATGGAAGCAAGCCAGATTCTTAGCCTTAGCCAATTATGGAGTTGTTTATCACTGAGAGCACTCACCATTGGGAAGGCGGAGGTCGGAAGCCAGTGCCATCTTTAAGGCGCGGCTGCATGCAGCTCCCTACACCAGACCACCTTTACCTATTTGTTGTAACTGTAGAGCAAGGAGCCATTCATCTGAGGAAGCTTTCTGAACTACATTTTTTTTCTTGATTTATTCTACTCATTTGTCTAATTTCACTGTTCATGAAAATCTAAAGTCTTTGTCCTAAAGAAACTTTATGTAACAAGGATTTTGTTCTTTTTATTTTATATTTTTAGTTCAAGTTTTTCTGTATAGGCTTAACTGTCTTGGAACTCACTTTGTAGACCAGGCTGGCCTACAGAACACACAGAGATCTCCTTGCTTCTATCTCCTGAGTACTGAAATTAAAGGTATGGACCACCAGTGCCTGGCCTATTCTATTTATTTATTTATTTATTTATTTATTTATTTATTTATTTACTTGTTTGTTTGTTTGTTTGTTATTGGTTTTTCCAGGGTTTCTATGGGTAACACTGGTTTTCCTGGAGCTCACTGTGTAGACAGACCAGGCTAGTCTCAAATTCATAGAGTTCTGCCTGTCTTTGCCTGGTGCCTGACCCTCTTTTTTTGATTTTTAATGGCACTGTTACAAGTAAATTAAATATGTGTAACTTAAATAGGTAGTACTGGAGCAAACAATTTTTTAAAAGACATACAACATACACTGGCTACATAAAATGGTTCTCAATATTATTATTCATCAAGCCAATGACAGTCAAAACCACACACCTTGGGGTTACTTTAATGGCTCTCTGGCTAATGGCTACGGTTGCTTGCCAACAACCCTAATAACCTAACTTCAATCTCCAGGATTCACATAGTAGAAGGAAGGAAATGACTCCCAAAGGCTGTTCTGACCACACTATGCTCTTTAAGAAAATAAATAACTAATTACACAAGAAAAATTTTAATCATACCATGATACCAATGTACATTCACTAGATGGAACATAGCAAGGCTGATAGCAATATGGAGAAATTTAACCCTTATATAAATGTTAATTGCACATCCTTTTTAGAAAATATTCTAGCAATTTTACAATCTAACTTAAACTACCATTTGACTCAGATTTTTTTATATAAATGTGCATCGGGAGAATTAAAAGCATGTATTCCAATAAAAATTTCTTTATGGACATTTGTCACAAAATTATTTATACTAGTCCCAACTTGGAAACAACCAAAGTATTCATGACCAGATGAATGGATAAAAAATGGACTATTTCTATACAAAGGAATATGTTCTGACATTTAATCAATGAAGTGTTGATTATGTGTCATGACAGGGATGATCCTTGAAAACAGCATGACATTAAAACTCTTATTACATAATTTTGTTTCTATGGAATATTCATAACAGAAAAATCTATAGAGACAAACAATAGTGGTTGCTTGGGGATAGAGTGAATGAGGTTGCTGTTAGAAACTGAGTATTCTTGCAAAGTAATAAAAATGTCCTTTTGTAAAAAGAAAAGATTCATTTTATTTTATCTGTAAATGTCTTTTGTGTATGCACCTTTTCCATGTCTGAATCCCAAGTAGATCAGAAGAGGGCGTTGGATCTTCTGAACTAGTTATCGATGGTTGTGAACCATCATGTGTGTGCTAGAAATCTAACTTTGGTTCTCTGCAAATGTTATATGTTCTTTTAACTGCTGAATCATCTTTCCAGCCCCAAAAAGATTTATTTATTTTTGTTTTATGCACTTGAGTGTTTCCACTTCATGAAAGTGTATCATGTGAGTCAAGTGCCCATGGAAGCCAGAAGAGCATGTCAGATTCCTGAAACTGAAGTTATAGATGGGTTATGAGTCACCATATCAGCACTAGGAACTGAACCTGGGTCCTCTGTATGAGCAGCAAGTGCTTTTGACCACTAAGCCATTTCTTTAGCTAAAACTTCTCTTTTAAATGGGATTTTTATTTTATTTTTAATTATGGATATATGTGTTGGAGGGATATGTGTACATGAGTGCAGATATCCCTATCACCCACTCACTTTTGGTCATACCAACCTGTACAGTACCCCTAATGGGAAGGGATTTTTTAACTAAAGTAGGAGCTTTCATTTCTTTCAGTCACCACATTACATCTGAATCCAGACTCCACCAGCTGCTCCAGCCTCTTCATTGCTTCTCTTGCTATCTGCTCAACCTGTCAGCTCTTGCCCCCTCATTCCCTCTTCTAGCCTCCCTGGTGGACCCCCAAGTGGGGACACCCACAATCATTGTGTCTCTAGACACATTTCTCTGAAATTTCCCATCTCTGAGTTTTTCATTCCAGCCTGATTCTCAGAGCTGAAGTCGAGACAGTTATCAGCAAAAAAACTGTGAGGTATTTCGCCTAGCCATTCCCTTCCCCCATAGACTAACCATCCAGCAGCTGCTGCTGGAGAATAACAAAAAACCCAGAAGCCATTTTAGCACCAGAAAACAGTTGAGTGCCACCCATTAAGGACTAGAGAAAAGAAACCAGGAGCCATTTTTAGAACTAATACAGGTAAAACAAACCATTTTCCCCAACCCCCAGGACCAAAGGAAAGGAACAAGAAGCCATTTTAACCTTTTCCCATCCCCAGATTAAGCAAGGATCCACAAACTTTATTGTGCAGTCACTGGCCACTGAAGTCCCCTAGAAGAAAGAAACACAAAACAGCTACCTCAAGGTTTATTTAAGGGATAGACAAGGCCTAACCTAAGGTTACACATGTCCCAATTTCTTTTTTATTTATTTATTTATTTTTTCAAAGAAGTCACACTTTCTGTCCTTGTATATCCTTATTCAAGGTCCCTTCCCCCTCCTGCCACATCAGGTCATTCTTTCTTCTTCACAACTCCCCATCCCCTCCCTGGGCAGGCAGCAGACAGTCCCATGGTCCCACTGACCCAATATTGCTTAGTTCAGTCTCCACTCCTGACAGATTCAGCTTTCTCCCTTCCCCTCACCCCCGCAAGAGCGAGTCAGGTGTTCCTCTAAGGGGAATGGGATCCAAGGAGTCAGTCCAAGGTGTTTCTGATCCCAAGCTGTTCAGTGGTTGTGGTTTGCAGCTCCTGCTTATCTTTCTGAGTTTGTGATACCTCGCTCAGGATATTCTCCAAGTCCATCCATTTGCCTGCAAATTTTAGGATATCATTTTTTCTTACTGCTGAGTAGTACTCCAATGTGTAGATGTACCATAGTTTGTTAATCCATTCTTCAGTTGAGGAACATCTAGGTTTTTTCCAGGTTCTTGCTATTACAAATAATGCTGCTATAAACATAGTTGAGCTAATACCTTTGGAGTATGACTGTGCATCTTTAGGGTATACACCCAGAAGTGGTATTGCTGGGTCCTTGTGGAGATTGATTCTCAGTTTTCTGAGAAATCACCATACTGTGTTCCAAAGTGGCTGAACAAGCTTACACTCCCACCAACAAAGGAGGATTGTTCCCCTTGCTCCACATTCTCTCCAGCATAGGCTGTCCTCGGTGTCTTTTATCTTAGCCAATCTGACAGGTGTCAGGTGGTTCCAATTTCAAACCTTCTTTCTCTCCCTCTTTTTCCTCTTTTCTTAATCTGTTACTTCCCAAGGTCCTCTTACTAACTCGAAGTTTCTTCTGAGCTTCAGAAAATCACAATTCATCATCCCATGCCTTAAATTCATCTGGACTGCAGGAAATAAGCTGCAAAACCAGCAGACCAGAGGATATAGCTCTGATCTTCTGAAGAGAGGAACTTCACCCTTTAGACAACTTGAAGCAGCCTTAAGAGATCTGTTGACCCTGTTCCCGTCTAATCCATTTTCTCCCTGCCCCCCTACAAAAACCCAGCTTTCTTTTATAATAAACATAGGGAGATGTAAGGATTCCTGGCACGTAGCAGCTACATGGTGAATCCAACATAGTGCAGGGTGAGATAAGAATTCCTGGTATGTACCAGCCATGTGGTAAACTCCACATGACACCAACAATACAGGCTGTACAGAGGGGTTGCCCCTGGGCGTGGTTATGTAAATCTGTGCCCACCTGCTCTCTTAAAAGAACACATTACATGATTTCCTCCCACCCTGCTTCCTTTCCTCCTACTTGCTTGGAAAGTCCCTTGAATATACTCTTGTGTGGCATCTGGTAGTGTGTGTCAGTTCTCTCATGCAAAATCAACATCTGACACTAATGTACCTATGAGTATGTCCTGCCAAGCTGGTAACTCACTGAATTCACAATTGTGTAAGACTGATGACTAAATTTTCTCCTCCCATAGTGTTCATATCACCTTCTAGTATTATGTCAACTCCAGGAGAAATGAAATTTCTGATTCAGTACTAGTTTTATTTCTCTATGTTCTATGGACATATGTGGTATCTTCAGCAATATGGTCTTACAGTCAAGTTTTATAGAGTAAACAAGAACATTAACAAAAGCCTAAAACATTTTTTTCCTGTATGTGAGGTCTATAGTACCTCATTGGCCAAGAACTCTAAAAGTTTTTTATTTGGGTTTTTTTTTATTTATTGTACTTAAAATATTTTTTATTTACTCATCCGTGTGTGTGTGTGTGTGTGTGTGTGTGTGTGTGTGAGAGAGAGAGAGAGAGAGAGAGAGAGACGAGAGACAGAGAGACAGAGAGAGAGAGACAGGGACAGAGACAGGGAGAGGGAGAAAGAGAGAAGGATATATATAGAGAGAGACAAACAGACAAACAGACAGACAGACAGAGAGAGAGAGAGAGAGAGAGAGAGAGAGAGAGATGTCCATAGCGGTCAGAAGTAGATGTCAGGGAGTTGTGAGCTACCAAATGTGGGTTATGAAAACTGAATTCTAGTACTTTAGAAGAGCAGCAAGTGCTCTTAACTGCTGAGCAATTAATTTCCAGCCATGCTATGTTAAAGTATTTTTGTTTTTATTACGTGAATTTGAGATTTACTGTTAACAGGTTTTCATGAAAATTCTTTTGAAGAATTGAAAAAATTCACAGCTTCTTTTTTTGTACATACTCACTTAGCTGTTCACTTGCTTATTAGTAATTTCACATTTATATACCCTTTGCAAAGCTGTGAAAAATATCCAAGTTCTAAGACTATTTGTTACAGTCATAAACTTTACATTACATGAAGAAACAAAAATCCAGTGTAATGTTATCTCAATAGTGTATTGCTAAACCTCAAAAATATTTTCAAATTCTTCATTAGCTATAGAGATATCTATGGATCTTTCTAATTAAAATGTAAGCAGGGAGCTTACATATCTATTGCAAAGGCTTTGTAAGAAATGACAACAGTGAAGTCTACATGAAAGCCTGGAAATTATGGAACAACACATTTTGAATATTAAGAAAATGGTTATTGTCAAAGAGAATCAAACATGACCACCTGCAGCCTGACCCAAATTAGGGAAATGACTACTAATTGGATTTTTTCTTTAGTGACTAAGCTCAGTCTTTTAAAAATTACTTTTGAATATTTATTTTACATACCAATCACAGTTTCCACACTCTCCTCTCCTGTTCCCTCCACAACCTCCTTTCTACATGCCCCCATCTACTCCTCAGAAAGGGTAAGACCTCCCACAAGAGTCAACAAAGCCTGACATATGAGTTGATGCAGGACCAAGCTCCTTCCTGCTGTATCAAGGCTGAGTGAGGCATCCCACCATAGGGAATAAGTTCCAAAAGGCCAGCTTATGCTCCAGGGAGAGCTCCTGGTCCCACTGCTAAGGGCCCCACAATCAGACCAAAAACTACACAGCTCTCACCCACATGCAGAGCAACTAGGTCAGTACCATGCAGGCTCCTTAGCTGTTGGTCTAGAGTCTGTGAGCTCCCAAGAGCTGGGGTCAGCTATCTCTATGGGTTTCCCCATCATGATCTTGACCCCCTTGCTCATAAAATCTCTCCTTCTCTTCAACAGGACCCCAGGAGTTCAGTACAGTGCTTGGCTATGGATCTTTGCTTTATCAGTTACTAGATGAATGCTCTTTGATAACAATTAGGGTAATCAACAATCTGATTACAGGGAAAGGCCAGTTCAGGCACCCTCTCCACTATTGCTATGAGTCTTAGGTGGAGTCATCCTTGTGGATTCCTGGGAGATTCCCTGGCACTAGGTTTCTACCTAAGAATGGCCCCCTCTATCAAGACAGCTCTTTCATTGTTCTCCCTCTTCTTTCCTCCCCCACCTCGACCATCCTGATACCTCATGTTCTCATCCCCAACCCTCTCCCTTCTACTTTACACCACCCCCAGTTCACCCAGTATCTCATCTATTTCCCCTTCCCAGAGCTATTCATAAATGCCATTTAGGGTCCTCTTTGTTATCTAGCTTCTCTGTGGCTATGGATTATAGCCTGTTTACCCTTTATCAAATATCCACCTATGAGTGGGTACATAACATGTTTGCCTTTCTTGGTCTAGATTAACTCACTCAAGATGTTTTTTTAGTTCCATCCATTTGTTTGCACATTTCATGATGTCAATGTTTTTTTTTTAATCACTAATACTCCATTGTGTAAATGTTTTCTTTATCCATTCTTCAGTTGTAAGGCATCTAGGTTGTTTCCAAGTTCTGGCTATTACAAATAATGCTGCTATGAACATAATTAAGCAAGTGTCATTGTAGCGTGATTGAACATCCTTTGTATATATGCCCAAGAATGGTGTAGCTGAGCCTTGAGGTAGATTGATTCCCAATTTTCTAAGAAACCAACATACAAAAAGCAATCTACAGATTCAATGCAATCCCCATTAAAATCTCAACACATTTTTTCACAAACCTTGAAAAAACAATACTCAACTTCATATGAAATAACAAGAAACTCAGGATTGCCAAAAGAATCTTATTCAATAATAGAACTTCAGGAGACATCACCATCCCTTACTTCAAGCTATATTTTAGAGCCACAGTAATAAAAACAGCCTGGTACTGGCATAAAAACAGACTTGTGGATCAATCGAATCAAATCAAAGACACTGACCTTACTCCACACACCTGTGAACACCTGATTTTTGACAAAGAGGTGTCTTCTTCAACAAATGGTGTTGGCATAACTGGATAGTAGTATGTAGAAGAATGCAAATAGATCCATATCTATCACCCTGCACAAAACTCAAATCCAAGTGAATCAAAGACCTCAACATAAAACCAGCTACACTGAACTTGATAGAAAAGAAAGTGGGAAATACCCTTGAAAGTGGGAAATCTGGCATAGGTGATCACTTCTTAAATATAACACCAGTAGCACAGACACTAAGAACAACAATTGATAAATGGGACCTCCTTAAATTGAGAAGCTTTTGTAAAGCAAAGGGCACTGTCAATAAGACAAAAAGACAGCCTACAGAATGGGAAATGGTCTTCACCAACCCTACATCTGACAGAGGGCAGATTTCTAAAATATATAGAGAATTCAAGAAACTAGAGGTCAAAAAACCAAATAATCCAACTTAAAAATGGAGTTCAGAGCTAAATAAGGAATTCTCAACAGAAGAATTTCAAATGAAAGACACTTAAAGAATTGCTCAACATTCTTAGTCATTAGAGAAATGCAAGTTAAAAGAACTTTGAGGTTCCATCTCACCCCTGTGAGAATGGTTAAGAGCAAAAACACAGATGACAGCCTATGCTGGAGAGGATGCGGAACAAGAGGAACACTCCTCCATTGCTGGTGGCAGTGCAAACTTGCACAGCCACTCTGATTTATTTTATGTCAATCCTATATCCAGCTACTTTGCTGAAAGTGTTTATCAGCTGTAGGTGTTCCCTGGTAGAATTCTGAAGATCACTTATGTATACCATCATATCATCTGTAATATCTTTCAGGTTGTATCCTCTTAATCTCCTTCAGTTGCCTTATTACTCTAGCTAAGATTTCAACTATTTAATAGATATGGAGGCTATAATATATGTGTCAAACAAAAATCTCTTACACGCTGGCAAGAATGTTACTGTTTCTTCCCTCAACTATATTTATATAAAAATCCTCTGGGCTATAGAATATTTTGTTTTTATAATTTATGCTATAATGTTTTAACACATAAATATAACATGTAATAACCATATATATATATATATATAATTAACATCTCAAACCCAGGCATGGTGGTTCACACTTATAATCTCAGCAGGAGGATCAGAAGATCAAGATTATCTTCAACTATATAGAGTTTGAGAGTAGCCTGAGCCTCAAGAGACCTTTTCCTTCAACAAAAACAAAAGTAATTAAAATTTCTATGTCTTTAAACATTTATTATGTCCTTGTATGACAGTTAACTGTTTTAAAAGATAGGATCTCACATTTCCCTCCACTACATAGCAAGTTACAGACCAGTCTGAGCTAAAACCACCCCCTACAGAAAACAAATTTCTTTTTCCTCATGGATTCTCAATTGATAGATACAAATAAAGAAATAAATGTAATGTTAAAATTACCTTTTTTTCCAATTGATTGGAATCTTTTTTTAATGTATACAGTATACCTTTTGTATTATTATTAATACAGTCTCATTTTATTATCCATGTATCCCCTTGTTCAAACTCTCTTCCCCCTCCCAGTCACTCTCTTCTCCCCATCTCCTTATCTCCTCTCCAGCAAGGGCAGGAGGTCCCAAGGCCCCAAGGTGGCTTAGTTCAGCATCCACTCCAGGCAGATCCGCTTTCTTCATATCAAGACTGGGTCAGGTGTTCCTCTGGAGGTTGACTGGATTCTTATCCAGGAAAAAACTATGAATTGATGGATATAATAATTTCCAATATATTGTGTTTTTGTAACAACATACATGAAATTCCAAAGACAGTGACATGTATAGATCTTCATAAAAGCGGAGAATCCTGAACGGTCTACTTAGCAGTATCTAGCATGCCTTAAAAAAGACATCCAGTATCCTTTTGTCTACTATCCAGTGTTTCATAACTTGTACAAACATTCATCTGTTGATATCTAATACAAATATTGAAGTAACACCGAGTTTATTATCTCTGGCAAGAGAGTGCTGAACTGCCACAAACTGGGAAATTTGAGAAAGGATGTTTATAAAACACTTGGGGAGGAGTTAGAACTTTCATATAGATGACTTTTAGGCTGGGACTTGATTCAGAATGGGTAGAGTTTATGATATAATACATTTGAGTTGATGAGCATGGTAACAATGACGACCTTGAAGTAAACTAATCTTAATTAGTTTTTTGGTTCTTCAAGAACAAAAGTAGCTGAAAATGTAAGCCTAATTCAAGTCTAAGGAAAAGAAGATGTACTTGATATCAGTATTATTTAAAAATATGACAGGGAAGCTATTCTGTTAGTGTGTTAGCATACATCTGAAAGCCTAGCACTTGGGAGTAGATTAACAAGGATCAGGAATTTGAGGCTAAGGTCAGCCAAGGCTACATGTGAGCCCATCTAAAAAAGTATGCTTGTTCTTAGAAATGCTAATAGGAAGAGGAAATTATGCTGTTATGTTATTGTGAAGCAGTATGGTACACCCAACTGTTTCTATAGCTTTCTGTGTTTGCGTATTTTCTGCACCTATTTTTGCAGCTTTAATGATATATAATTGATAATGCTGGAACTTGAAATACCTGAACAGACTCCGTTCCAAAATGGCTTCTACTCAAAACCCGAGGGCTCCTTAGGGATCGTTTTATGCTGAAGATATTTGAGATGAACAGATCCAGAAAGAAGTCTCTTTGGAGCCTCCCTCACTTGGCTAAAAACAGACCTTTCTGAGAAATGAAGACTGCCACAGACTTTGTCTTTGAGGTGATTTCTACTCTCAGGAGACTAAACTAGCAGAAATCACCTTACTGAAGGAGTTTCAAGGTCGAGAGGCTACTTAGACCTGAATAAACAAAAGTCACAGATTATCCAATCCACCTTTTTTTTCTCCTAGAACCCTGCCATTTGGGGTTTCAAAAACAAAATGCAAACCCCAAACCATCATTTTTTTCCCTTCCCATAGAAGTCCTTCTTTCTCTTCTTTTCTTACTGAGTTAGGTATACATGCTGTATTCCCCTTGCATTACTCATTACCAAATAGTCCTACACAGATGTGTATTGTAATGTAAATAAAGAGTACTTTTCCTGCTGATCTGCTTGTTATTTTATTCACATAATTCCCAGGACTGAACACAAGATGGTAAAGCAAAATCTTTTCATCCCTGGTATTTTTAACGTGCTGTTGCTATTGCCTTGGCAAATTTTGATAAGCAGTTTTCAGTAAATGTACATTTGTGAATTTTTATGCTTATAAAAATTAGAATAAAACAAGTTTGAAAGTTTTTCTGTTTTAACTCTTTACACACCTGCAGTTATATCTACAGATCAGTTTATCTACAAAATTTCTAAAGATATAAGTACAAGTATGCAAAGAGCATGTGTGTGGGGGGCTGGAAAGATGGCTCAGAGGTTGAGAGCACTGGTTGTTCTTCCAGAGGTCCTAAGTTCAATTCCCAGCAGCCACATGGTGGCTCACAACCATCTATGGTGAGATCTGGCATCCTCTTCTGTACACTGTATACTTAAAAAATAAATAAATAAATGTTTTTTAAAGGAGCATGTATACAAATTCACCTAAACTATTCTTGCCTTTGTTATTCTTTGTGGCCATCAGAACCCAGATTCTTCTGTCTTCCAATTAAACTGAAAACCAGGAGTCCTTCAGGTCTTCAACACGAAGTTGGAAATCCTAAAGCATCCAGCTTTGTGGACTAAACAATCAGATTTTCAGGATCTTCACTGTAATGACAGTGATCTTTGGACTGGCCAGACTATAGTGTATAAGCCAATCTAATAAATCCCCTTTATTCATTCTATTACATAGATTCCTCATATATATTCATTCTATTACTTCTGTTCATCTAGAGAATCTTAACTAAATATAAATGCTAATAGCTGAACATTACTTCCTTTTGCATTTTCTAATTTACTAAGCATAAATTTATGTCCTAGGTGTGAGATTTAAACATGATATACTTTACGAAGGCCATCTTTATCTTCTTTGTATATTCAGCTCTTGTTTTTACATCCCAAGTTTTCCCTCCCTCCCCTCCTTTCAACCCCTCCCACCCCCCACCCCCATCCACTTCTCTTTCTTTCTTTCTCTTCAGAAAGGGCAGGCTTCTCATGGCCAGCCATGGGATATCCAGTTTCAATGAGGTTAGGTACCTTCTCTTGTATTAAGGATGGATGAGGTAATTCAGTAGGAGGAAGGGGTTTCAAAAGCAGACAACAGAGTCAGAGTCAGCCCCTGCTATCACTGTTAGGAGTCTCATAAGAAGAACAAGCTACACAACTGTCACATGTATGCAGGCGGCTCAGGTTGATCCCATGCAGGATCCTTGGTTGTCAATTCAATCTCTGTGAGCCCCTATTAGCTCAGGTAAGTTGGTAAAAATCTAAAAATAATCTTAAATACATTTACATAATACTTCCAGAAAATAAAATTAAATCTATATATTTTTCCTTCTCTCTGTCTCTCACTTGCGCTCGCGCGCGCGTGTGTGTGTGTGTGTGTGTGTGTGTGTGTGTGTGTGTGTGTAAGAGTCTGAGGTAGTTCAGGCTGGCATTGTCAAATTCACTATGTAGCCAAGTATGATCTTGAACTTTTGATTTTCCTAATTTCACCTTCCAAGTGCATGGGGATTAAAATGTTTATTGTCATATCTGACTTAAGTCATTTTGTTATACCTCTTGAAATTCTAGATTAATTTGTGTATGATTAATATATTGGAAAAGTAAACACTTATTATATTACTTTTAAATATTTATTAATGTTTTTAAATACTTTTTAATTGGTATAGAGAAACAAAAAATGTACACGTTTATGGAATAATGTGATAGCTTGATATAAGTAACCTGATTTAAACAGTATCCAGTGTATACATGTATTTAAATGTCTTCTAACCCTGAGACTACCTGCCCAGTGATTTATACTTCCTGAAGTATACTGGTCTGTTTTCCATAAATTAATCGAGACAATCTATCTGCTGATCTGATAAGAACAATCCCACAATTGAAACTAGGGAGATGACTCTAGGTTGTATTAAATTGGCAATTAAAGCTAATTAAGATAATGGCTCATGCTTATATCACTATTTGGGAGGATTATGTAAGAGGATTACCTGCAAGGTCAAGGCCAGCCTGGGCTGCAAAGTGAGACTCCCATTTAAAGAAAAAAAACTAAACCAAAGAAAGGATATAAATTGCTTAGGTATCTCTCTCTGTTTCTCTCTATCTCTGTCTCTGTCTCTGTCTCGCTCTCTCTCTCACACACACAGAGGAAAATAAAGTAGCATCTTATATGTCTGCTGAAGTAAAAAATAAATTCATCACTTTATCTCAAGTGATGCCAATGAAAAAAATGTACATGTTTTCTGTTTCACAAATGATAATGGCCATGCATTCTGCTATACTTCTTTCCTCTGGAAAAACACACTTTCCTTCCTTTTCTGACTAGTAAATTTTGTCTCTCCGCAGTCATCTCACACCTACTTCTTCTAATCTCCATTCTCTTTCTTTGTTTTATCATAATTAGTCCTTTTTTCCTTTTTTAAATTATTATGAATAAAGTCACATTTTCTATCTTTATTCAAGGTCCCTTCCCCCTCCCACCACATCAGGTCACTCTCTCTTCTCCACATCTCCCCATTCCCCCCCCCATGGGCAGGTGGTCCCAAGGTCTCAAGGTCCTACTGTCTCAATTTTGCTTAGTTCAGCCTCCACTCCTGATAATTAGCCCCTTTCTTTTCTGAAGTATTTTTATGTCTACATTATATGTTTCATAGAATAATTAAATAGATAAACATCTGTTTTCTCTGTACACTGCAAACATCCCCAAGTGGAAATGGTTTTGTGTGTGTGTGTGTGTGTGTGTGTGTGTGTGTGTGTGTGTGTGTGTTTCAGAGAAGTAGCAATGATTTGAGATTGAAACACATAGACATCTCTATCCACAGGACAACAATCCAGTTTTGTAAATATAATTCATGATATCTTCAATTACTTTCTGTGAAAAATGAAAAACTAAGCATATAAACACCCTAATAATTGCTGTTCATACCTAGACAAGTGTTTTCCAAGCATTGCTAGACTTCCTTGAAAACTGACCAAGTCCAGGTTTAATTCAGTTCTTGATTTCAAGTTGTCAGGTACTAATAAATGAAAAAGTAAATCCCACCTAAGCAAAAAGAGATAATTTGATGAGTCTTATTTACTTGGTCCTTGTAATGTAATGCTCAACAATGTGGTGTTATGTCTGCTTAAGTTTCATCAGGACTGCTTTGTTTGATTCTGTTGGATAATGCTGGTGTTCATAAATCATACCATGTTATTGTTGCTAGGGAACATTGTCATTGCTTTCTACTAACTGAATCAATTTTAGAAAAAAAAACCAGCATATTCAATTTTATTTGTGAGTGTATATTATGCCCATTACCGGCTGCATAAAATTATAATAAACACTACATAAAACATTTTGCTTTTTACTTGTATATGCCAAAAGTATGTACTCAGATGACACTATAATTTAGTATTACATTATGCTAGGAGAGAGGTCAGCCAGAAAGTGGTCGAGGGTCTTTTAAAATACCAAGTGCTGAGCCAATTTTATAAATTGTAAGGGGTTTGCTCTTTTCTTGTGAGGATACATTAGGTTAACAAAATAGTCCTGGTTTAATTTCTTTCTTCTGGAAATTACGTTTCCAGCAGCTCGGGTCTTGTATTCAAAAAACTAGATTCTCTACACCAAGAATTATGAGATGAAAAAAGTATTTGGGATCAGTTAGAGAGGCCTATTTGAAAAACAAAAACAAACAAACAAAAAACTCAGGAAGAAAACTGAAATGCCCATTGTCTATATACAGAATCTTAGAGGATCAACACCTGCAATTATGGCAATGAAATGATGGCGAAAAGTCTTTTGCAAGTGCAATTAAGCTTCCAACCAGTTACTTTTCAATTAATCAGAGGGGAGATTATCCTGGGTGAGGCTGGTTGAATCAGGAAAGTCTTTTAAAGAGAAAGGAGTTAGAGGCTGGCATATTCCTGCTGACCTTGGAAGGTAGCTTCCATGCATCTGAAAGTAGCAAAGCAATTGGTTCTGCTACATCCTATCTAATCTTGGAAGAAAGCCCAGTGCCACAGAAAGATAACTGTCCTTGTGAGCTCTTGGGCTTTCACTAAATAAAACGAAGGTCAAAAAACCTATTTAATCCATGCCTACCTATAATACCAATCCAAGAAAATAACCAGATATTTTTTGTTAAGCTGATAAATTTATGGTATGTTCCTATATAATACTATTGAATTCTCTTTAGCTTTAAGAATAATTCCCTCCTATAAATAAATAGGTAGGTTGGTAAATAAATAAGTAAGATAAAGAAGAAAATGCTCAAGAAAAATTTGAAGCTTGGTTAGGTATATTTTGACTAATAAGTGATTCTCTACTTGAATAAAGAAAATAAGGATCTTTGTTTTTTTTTCTTTTTTATGATGAATAAAGTCTCATTTTTTATCCATGTATCCTTTTGTTCAAACTCCCTTTCCCCTCCCGCCTCTCCCAGTCACTCTCTCTTCTCCACATCTCTTTATCTCCTCCCCAGCAAGGGCAGGAGGTCCCAAGGTCCCAAGGTGGCTAAGTTCAGCATCCACTCCAAACAGATCCACTTTCCTCACCCCAACATCACGACTGGGTCAGGTGTTCCTCTGGAGGGAATGGGCTCCAAGGTGCTTCAGATCCCAAGCTGTTCAATGGTTGTGGTTTGCAGCTTGGGCATGCTTTGCTTTTTGTTTAAAGTCCACTAATGAGTAAGTACATCCCCTGCTTATCTTTCTGGGTTTGTGATAGCTTGCTCAGGAGGATATTCTCCAAATCCATTCATTTGCCTGCAAATTTTACGATATCATTTTTTCTTATTGCTGAGTTGTACTCCATTGTGTAGATGTACCACAGTTTGTTAATCCCTTCTTCAGTTGAGGGGCATCTAGGTTGTTTCCAGGTTCCTGCTATTATGAATAATGTTGCTATGAACATAGTTGAGCTAATGCTTTTGGGGTGCAAATGTGCATCTTTAGGGTATATGCCCAGTAGTGGTATTGCTGGATCCTTAGGGAGATTGATTCCCAGTTTTCTGAAAAACCACCATACTGCATTCCAGAGTGGCTGAACAAGCTTACACTCCCACCAACAATGGAGGAGTGTTTCCCGTGCTCCATACCCTCTCCAGCATAGGCTGTCATCTGTGTCTTTGATCTTAGCCAATCTGACAGGTGTCAGGTGGTATCTCAAAGTTGTTTTGATTTGCATTTCTCTGATGGCTAAAGATGTTGAGCACTTTTTCAAGTGCCTTTCAGCCATTTTTAATTCTTCTGCTGAGAATTCCCTTTTTAGTTCTGAACCCCAGAAAATAAAGATCTTTGAAAGAAACATGTGTGATGTTTTTCTTTTTGTTTTCATAACTTGCCTTATACTTAAAAATGATTGTATGTTTCTTTGGAGAATTTGGAAGCAAGAAGCTGGAGGGAAGTGAAACTGCTTCCTACACAAACATGAGGACTGTAGTTCAGATCTCTGGAAATCCAGATAAATGTGAGGTACGCCTGGTGACCTGACCTTTTAATTCCGGGTTTGGAAAGCAGAGTCAAGGGTTTCTCCAGAGCAAGCTATCTAGCAAGACTACCATAACTTTGATACCTGAGAGTGACTGAGAGGCCCTGCCTCCATGAAGGATTCCTGACATAATCTCTGATGGCCACAAGCACAAGCACATTTGTGCACATGTACCTACATAGTGTTCCTATACACATGTTGAAAGCTGCAGAAACACAGAAGCATAGATGCACACAAAACACATTAAAAAATGGAAAAAGAAAATGTGGAAACCATAGAAAGGTTTAGTCTTAGAACAGTGCCTGGTCCATACTGGATGCTAAGATAATATTTGTTGAGCACAGAAGGTATAATATGAATAGATAAACCATTTTAGTTAGTTACTTTAAAAAATTTGTTGTTCCTTTTATTTAATTTTGATTTATCTTATTTTCCTCTCTTATTAAAATTTTTTTTTCATAAAATACATTCTGATTACAGTTTCCCTCCCTCTATTCCGTTCAGTTTCTTCCCATCTCCTCTGCCATCCAGATCTATTCTCTTTCTGAGTGATAATGACAAAACATAACAAAATAAAATATAAGATAAAACAAAAGTTGGATAAAGCAAGCTAACAGAAGGAAGAGATCCCAAGAAAAGGCACAAGAATCAGAGACCCCACTCATTCACATGCTCAGGAGTCCCATAAAAACACAAAACTGAAGCCTATGTAATATATATGCAGAGGACCTGTTGCAGACATGCACATCCTTGTGGATTCTGTGCTTGCAGAATCAATCTCTGTGAGTTCATATGAGTTGCTCATGTTAATTCAGAGGATCTTGTTCTCCTGGTGTTTTCTGTCCTCTCTGGCTCTTACAATCTCCCTCTCAATTACCTGAGCTCTGAGGGAAGGATTTGGTGAAGACATCTCATTTAGAGCTCTGTGTTCTGAGGTCTCTCTCTCTCTCTCTCTCTCTCTCTCTCTCTCTCTCTCTCTCTCTGCACAATGTCTGTGGGTCTCTGTATTTATTTACATCTGCTTCAGCAGGAAGCTTCTCTGGTGAAGGCTGAATAAGGTACTGATCTATGAATATAGCAGAATATCATTAGGAGTAATTTCTGTTTATTTTTTAGAACACTAGTATTTGGTTTTATCATGGGTCTCTGAGCTATCTAGTCTCTAGTTCTTGGTCACCTATGCAGTGTTAGGTATGGGTTACATCTCGTGGAGTAATTGGCCTTTAATCAAATTAGACTCTGGTTGGCTACTCTCACAAGCTTTGTGCCACTATGGCTAAAGCATATTTTTCACACAGGATATATTGTAGCTAGAAAGATTTATGACTGGGTTGTTTATGCTTCTCTTTTGATAACTTAGAGAGTATCTTCCCAAACCAAAGATAATGAGGGCCATGGGAGTATACAGCAGATGACAACTAGTGTTTGTCAAGTCAACCTGCCAGACCTATAATTCCCTGATGGAGAGCCCCACCTGGCAGAGCAGAGGGGTCCTTGACAGTTAACGACCAGTTGTTTCTGTTTGTAACTTTCTCAGGTGCCACTGCTATGCTGCCCTAATAAGAACAGCTGTGGGAATCTTTCCACAGCCAATTGGCAGTGTGTTTTACAACTTTGGCCATACTTAGAGCTGTTATGGTTAGGAAGTCAATTTCTATTTAAGCTATATAATTCTGATGTATAGAAATAATACCAAAATATTCCTGTTTATTGACACAGGAAAGTAATCATATTTTCAGCCTCAAAAATAACTAATTTTAGACTGCAGAACAAATTCATAACAGACTACACTGCCCCTGCAGAAAATGCAGAGACTAATTCTTGGGTGTTGTTTACTGCTAAGTCAAAACCAGGCTGTTTTTAGACACACCCCCTATAATAATTGACTTTCTGGACATACTCTGACTGCTTAAGGTTCAACCTGCTCCTATTATTGTTAAGTCCTGAATTTTAATGTCATTGTCTGTGAAAAAAGTTATGTGCTAGGCCAAGTGTATACTCACTGTCCTGTCCTTGAGACTTTACTAGCCTTCGAAAAATTGTGTGACTTCATGTGTTATGAGAATGGATTGGACCCAGAGTTTGGCTAAGGAAGTGGAGAGCAGAGACAATGTAGAGGAGGAAGATATGTAGAATGTGAGTGAACTGAATGTGTGCTGAGTGAGGGATGAAGCAGCAGCAGCAGCAGCAATGTAGGGAAGAAGCTATGCAGAATGTGAGTGTCTGTGCTGAATGAGAGAAGAAGAAGCCTAAAGAGAGGGTGAGAGATATGTGAGAGAATGAATGGAGGAGAAAGTGATTGAGCTAAGAGTGAATGAATGATGTAGAAGAAAGAAGCATATGCGTATGGATGCTTATGTGTGAGAGATAAAGCTGTGTGAAAGAGCTGCTGCTACATATAGAAACTGTGTAAAGAACTGTATGAGAGTGTGTTCATGATATGATGAGAGAGCTATGAAAAGAAGATGAATAACTATGACTTTGGGGAGAATTCTGTGTGGAGGCAAGGAAGATGAAGCTACATAAAAAAGATTTAGAAGAGAAATGTATGTAAAAGATTTGTAGACATGTGAAAATGATATAACTGTGTATAGGAATGTATGGCCACATGTATATAAAGAAAGATATATAGGTGCATGTACAGAATGTAGCAATGTGGAAATTTGCAACAGTGTGGAGAGAGAAATAGAGACCATTTTTTTTCTATTTGTTAAGAGACAATTTTTTTAAATATCTATTTTTCTTTTATGTGAACTGGTGTTTTGCCTGCATGTATAACTGTGTAAGGGTGTCAGATCTTGGAATTACAGACAGTTGTTAGCTACCATGTGGATTCTGGGAATCGAACTCAGGTCCTCAGGAAGAACAGTCAGTGCTCCCAACTGCTGAGTCATCTCTCCAGCCTCAAAGACCATTTTTAAGATGAAGTAAAAGAGAAAGTCATTAACCAGAAAGTGTGCTTGTTTCCTTATTTACCTGTCAGGTAGAAGCTTATCTTTTCCTCAGATATACCTTCACTGCATTCATGGATTTTCTTGCATTGCCCTGGAGATGGCCTTGGAGCAGGCTCTCCAAAGGCCTCCAATAGCAATGGGAACTTGCTGTCCATTTGATGAAAACAACCTTTGGGGATTTCTATGGATGCCCTTGAACAAAGAACTCAATGGGATGTAACCCAGACCCTGTACCTGAAACTATAATTGGTGGTAATATGGCCAGTTGGGACTCTGTGTCTTTCATTATTTGGAGACAGGATTCATTAAGATTGCTTTAATATATTTTAGGACATTTTCTCTACACTAGGTTTCTATACCACCCCTCAAATGTACCTTAATTCTAGCCATCTCTCATTGCATCCCCGCTCTCAACCCTATCTACCCTACTGCTCCCAAGTAATCCTCCAGTTCCTGTCCCTCTTGTTCTCAGTCCATCCATAAAATCTGTTCTATTCCCCTCCCAGGGAGATCCGTGTGCCCTCCACTAGTCCCTTCCTTTACACTTAACATCTGTGGGACTATGAATTGTAGGGTGGTTATAATTTCTTTAATGGCTAATAACCACACATAAGCAAATAAATACCATATTTATCTTTCTAGGTCTGAGTTACCTCACTCAAAATGATTTTTTTAAGCTCCAAACCATTTTCCTGCAAATTTCACAAGGTCATTTTTTTTAACACCTAAGTAATACTTCATTGTGTAAATGTACTACATTTTTTTTAAAATCCATTTGTCTGTTGAGGGATATCTAGATTGATTCTATTTTCTGTCTATTATGAATAGAGCAACAATGAACATGGTTGAGCAAGTGTCTTTGTGCTAGGATGTTCTTTGAGTATATGCTCAATAGTGGTAGATTGAGTCCCAACATTTGAGGAGCCACTATACTGGTTTCCATAGTGGCTTGTGCACAAGCTACAGATGAGTGTTGCTCTTATACCACATCCTCATCAGTATGAGCTATCACTTATGGTTTTGATCTCAAAGTTGTTTTGCTTTGCATTTTCCTAATGGCTACTTGTGTTGAACATTTCTTTTATTAAATGTGCAATTTTGCCTGTATGTATATATGTACACCACATGAGTGCCTGCTGAAGAGGGCATCAGATTCTCTAGAACTGGATTTACCAATTTTGTGAGCCACCAAATCATCTCTTCAGTCCTAAAAGATTTATTTATCTTTTAATTATTCATATTTATACGAGTGTGTGTGTTAATGAAGTGTCTATGGAGTCTAGAAGAGAGCATTGGATCCACTGGAGTTTGAGTTCTAAACCACTTGACATGAGATCTGGAAACTGAACTTAGATCCTTTTCAAGAATATTAGGTGCTTTTAAACTCTGTGTCACCTCTACAGCTCACTATTCTGATATGCTTTAAGACTACCACAGAGTTTTAATACATATGAATTTCTCCACATCAAAAACTCTGATTTCTTTTTTCTTCCATGTCAATTCTGTGCCAGGAGTTCCTTTCTCACATAATTTGAGTATATTATCTTACTGTCTCTTGATATTTGGAATAGGTGGTGATAACTGACAGTCTAATTATTCCTTTGTCAGCAGTCTGTTTCTTTCAAGAAGAATCTGTATGCTTATTTCACTTTAACCACATTGTGCTGGGATGAAGGATTCTTTAATTTATTAATTTTGCCTCTTGATGTGTACTTTCAACATGAGGATTCCTGTCTTTCTTCAAGTCTTAAAAATTATAGCCAGAATGAATGAGGTAACCGAGACCCAGAAAGACAAACAGTATGTATTCTCTCATAAGTAGGTATTAGACATAAAGCAAAGGATAACAGTGCTACCATCCCCAACCTCAGAGAAGCTAGGTAACCAGTAGAACCTCAAGAGAGACATCCATACATCCCCCTGGGAAGGGATAAGATCTCCTGAGTAATTTGGAGCATGGTGGGGTAAGAGGAGGTGGGAAGAGAACAGGATGGTAGATTTGGGGGAGGGACAGAGAAGGAGAACAACAAAATAATATCTTGACAGAGCAAGCCATTTGGAGGTTAGGGAGAAACAAGGTGCTCGGGAAACTCCCAGGAATTCACAAGATGAGCCCAGAAAAGACTCTAAGCAATAGTGGAGAGAGGGTGCTCGAACTGGCTTTTCCCTATAATCAAATTGATGATCACCCTAATTATTATAATAGAACCTTCATCCAGCAACTAATGGAAGCAGATGCTGAGATCCACAGCTAAGCACTGGGCTGAGCTCCCAGTCCAGTTGAAGAGAGGAAGGAGGGATTATATGAGCAAAGAGGTCAAGATCATGATCGGGAAACCCACAGAGACAGCTAACCATGAGCTATTGGGAGCTCATTGACCCTGGACTCACAGCTGGGGAACCTGCATTGGGACTGAACTATGCCCTCTGAATATGGATGACAGTTGTGTCGCTTGCATAGTTAGTGGGGTCCCTGGCAGTAGGACCAGGATTTATCCCTAGTGCATGAACTGGCTTTTTGGAGCCCATTTTCTATATAGGGATACCTTGCTTAGCCTTGATACAGGGGAGAGGGGCTTGGTCCTGCCTCAACTTGATATTCTAGACTTTGTTGACTCCCCATGGAGGCCTTATCCACTTTGAGAAGTGGATGGGTGTGGAGTGAGGGGAAGCTGGGGGTGAGTAGAAGGAGGGGAGGGAAGAAGAACTGTGATTGGTATGTAAAAAAGTTAAATAAAAGTCAAATAAAACCAGTTCCTAACTATTCTTCAAACATTAACAATAACTATAGTCACTATTTAAAAATATATTTCCTCAGCAGTAAACCCTCTGGAGGTAAATGACCGTCCAATGGCATGGACAGTTTGTGGGGCCTCTTGCAGGAGCGGAAGGAAGCGGGAGCAGTGGTAGATATGGAAAAAACTTCATAAACAAATACAAAAAGAAAAAAATTTCTCTGTTCTATTTCTTTAGTCTTTTCTTTTTTAGATTTTTTATTTATTATGAATAGTCTCATTTTTTTATCCATGTATCCCCTTGTTCAAACTCCCTTCCCCCTCCCGCCCCTCCCAGGCTTTTCTTGCAATGGATTGAACACAGAACCTATGAACATGATTGTATTTAGAAATAATATCTTTGAAAACCATCCTAGAGCATCCTAAGTTATCCAGGTATACCCTATTTCCAATGAGAAATGTCATTTAAGAGACACATAGAGGAGAGATGTAGGCACAGGTAAGCTGGAGGAAAGGCCAATGGAAGATAGATATAGAAAGCAGAGTTATGCAGGTATAAGCCATGAAACTTGGAAGCCAGAAGAGGCAAGGCATGTTTTAAACAGACACAATGATTCTAATACCTGATCCATAGGCATATACTTTTTTTTTTTTTTGAGATAATTGTTCTCTGTGTGGCCCTGTCCGTAACTCACTTTGTAGCCCAGGCTGGCTTCAAATTCAGAGATTCCCCCTGCCTCTGCCTCCTAAGTGCTGGGATTAAAGATGTGTGCCACCACTGTCCATCTGAGCTCATACTTTTGTTTGTTTATTGTATTTTTCAAGTAATTGGATATGTTTAATGCATGGCATTTTACAACAATTATATATTACATTATTATATCATTATACCTTTGGCTTTATACAATGAAAATTTTAGATCTCCATTATGCCTTCTGTTAATGTTATGCCTCCCTCTTTTCGAGGTAACTGAAATCAGCACATACCCTCTTTGTGGAAACATCTCATCAGCCTGAGCACTGAGAAGTCGGAGGTCCCAATCTGATTCTGATAGTCCATTTAGAACATCAGTTGAGAATTGAGCTTTTCAGTAAAACGATATTCAAATAATTGCACTCAAAATTTTCAAATATACTACCTAATTCAACATGGGACAGTGTGTAATATTAAAAGCATTGATTTTATAAAACTGTATTTTAAAATCAAAACATGTGCATCATACTTTCTGCTGTGCCCTTTGTGACAGTTCAAATTTGTTATTTCTCTTTGTTTTTATGTATGTACTCTAATTTTCTTATCTCAATGAAAGAACACATTCTTTTTAGTGGCTTTAAACTGCAAATTTCTCTTTTCACCATGTGCATATTCGAAGAAAAACTCTACTTGTGATATATTTGTTATTATTTATTTTTTATTGTTTTTACATACCAACCAATGTTTCTCTTCCCTCTTTTCCTCTCAGATTCTCCCCTGAATATTTGGTCTAGCCTTATAATTAATTGAAGGTAAAAATGCACATGCAAAACTCCATAAAACAGTGTGTGTCAAATTCCCTAAATTTATTATAATTTAAGGAGAAGGTATCAAGCACATCTGGATAGGTAAAGACCCCTTGCCTAGCCACGCCCCATGTTCACTTTTCTTCCTGTTTCTATTCAGAAAAGGGCAGACTTCCCATACATATTACCCAGCCATGGGATATCAAGTCGTAATGAGACTAGACACTGCCTCTTCTATTCAGGTTGGAGTGTCTGAAAAGCAGGCAACAGAGTCAGAGACAGCCCCTGCTCTCATGTTAAGAGTCCCACAAGAAGAGCAAGTTACACAACTGTAGCATATATACGGAGGGCCTAGGTCAGTTCCATGCTGGCTTCCTAGTTTGGAGACAATAAATTTTTATTGTTTTAAGCCATTAAGCCTGTGGTGCCTTTTCTTTGAGATTAATTTTGCTATGTGGCCCAGTTTTATTTCAAAACATGTTGCTATTTTTTTATAAATGTCATTCTAAGCTGTATTTTCTTGAAGATCACCAAATATTTTTAGAATACTCACTTGTTTTCATGTATTATGTATCACTCATGACACAGTTTCTCTTTGTATGTTGAAAAACCCCTATCATGCTTATCATTACAAATATAAAATTTGGGGATTTATGTCACTAGGCCTTCAAAGTTCCAGATTTAGATGAGCTCATATGTGGGAGCCCTTGACAATTTTTACTAGAATGGCTGCTCTATTTCAGTGTACACCTTGAGTGTATTGAACCTTGTGGTTAAGTTATGGCCACTTTCTTGCTATCAGAAGTAAGCAGCTGCTTATTGGCTGGATCTCTGGGCTGTATCAGATTTACTGGCAGAAAGATGAAGGCCAAGCTCAATACTCACACTGTCATTATTCATTTTATCCAGAGAATTAGAATCTAACTCCTTTTATAAGTGGGTGCTTTAGAACTCGGTCCCAAACCAGGTATGGTAGTATATGCTTTTAATCCCATAACTCAGACAGAAGAGATAGGTAGTTTTCAGTGAGTTCAAAGCCAGCTTGGCCTAACAGAGTGAGTTCCAGGATGGCCAGAGGTACATAGTGAGACTCAGTCTCATAAAACCAATTTAAACCAAAGCACCACTCCCAACAGCAACATCAGTCTCAAATGAATTTGGCTTTCTCCCACTATACCATGTTGCTGGTTCCAGAGCTTAGTAATTCTGTGGGTTTAATCTTCTTCCCTTTATTTACTTTAATTAATTAATTTAATTTATGTGTTTTTGAGTGACTGTGGGTGACCATGCACTATGGAATACATGTGGAAGTCAGAGAACAAATTTTGGGAATCTGTTTTTTCCTAGAGTCTCTTGTTTGGCCACTGTACTGCATGATCCAGGCTAGCTGGTCCAGAGTTGATTGTACTTTCCTATCTCTGTCTCCCTTAGTGCTATATGACTGTTGGGGTTACAGATGTAAGCCCCTGAATTTGTCTTTCTTTATGGCTTCTGGGGACTGAACTCTAATCATTAGTCATTGGTTTATCTATTTACCTGTTAAGCCACCTTCCAGGTTCCAAATTTTTACCTATTGTAGCTTTAAGAAATATTTTATTTTATATTTTTAGGTCATAATATAATTATATTATTTTCCATTTACTCTTCTCCCATGTGCCTGTCCTTGCTCCCTTTCAAATTCATGGCCTATTTTTTTTATTAACCAGTGTTAAACACGTATATGTTATTTAGCTAAATACATAAGTGCAATTACAATTGTAAAAACTACTCAGTTTGTATGATTTTACTTGTATGTGTATGTTTTCAGGACTGACTAGTGCGATACTATTCATATGTATATGTCATATAATAACAAAGTTAGAGTTCAGTGACTTTTAATATATCTATACTTACATGAATCACTATAATCTGTGTTATACTTTTAGGGTTGAAAGAATATATTATTAAAATCTATTTTAAATCTTCCCAACTTTGTATTGCCTTCGCTTTATAATTTCAGTCAATGAAAATGACATGACAAAATCTATTCTTTGTGGAAACTTTCTGCAGCCTATAAGGTTAGAAGATAGTGGCAGGAGAATGACACAGAGGGATTATAAATTTAAGGTCCACTTAGCAAGATATTGTTTTAAAATAAAAATTAAGAGGTAAAAAGGGAAGGCTGTGGGTATATCTCAGTGTAAGTGCAAAGAGAAGGTAAGAGAACAGGGCATGTTCTCAGATATATGTGGGAGTCTAGCATGTGGGAGACTCTAGGGTCAATCTATAGTGCCTCAAATAAATAAATAAATAATTGAAGAAGACTATTTTTCTACCTTCTTTTTTTCTTCTTTTTTCAAGACAAGATTTCTCTGTGTAGTCCTGGTTGTCCTGGAACTTGCTCTGTAGATCAGCCTGGCCTCAAACTCAGAGATCCACCCTTCTTTGTCTACAGAATTCTGGGATCAAAGGTGTGCACAACCACAACCCAGTACGGAGACTGTTTTTCTTTTTTTTTTTTTCTGCTTTCTTTTTTTTTCCTTCTTTATTTTGTATTTATCAAAAAAAAAAAAAACAGCAAAAAGAATTTAAAAATGCCGAAGAGTTAACAATAACTACACAGAGGATAATAATCATAAGCATGGCTTATCAAGGGTGGAAATGTAAATAAGATTACTACACATATATTTTCTTTGTGTTCAGCTTTC
>PVIH01015492.1:0-49430 GCA_004025045.1 Sigmodon hispidus | reverse complement strand
TTAGCTCAACTATGTTCATAGCAGCATTATTTGTAATAGCTAGAACCTGGAAACAACCTAGATGTCCCTCAACTGAAGAATGGATTAACAAACTGTGGTACATCTACACAATGGAATACTACTCAGCAGTAAGAAAAAATGATATCCTAAAATTCACAGGCAAATGGATGGATTTGGAGAATATCCTCCTGAGGGAAGTCTCACAAACTCAGAGAGATAAGCAGGGGATGTACTCACTCACTAGTGGTCTCTAAACAAACAAACAGGAAAAAAAGCCGAACATGCCCAAGCAGCAAACCACAACCACTGAACAGCTTGGGATCAGAAACACCCTGGACTGACCCTTCAAACCCCTGTCCATCTATAGGAACACCTGACTTACTCTTGAGGGAGGGGGGACAAAACTGGATTTGGCCGGGAGTGAAGACTGATCCAAGCATTATTGGGCCAGTGTGACCATAGGACTGTCTGATCCCTGCTCAGGGAGGGGATGGGGAGTTGCAGAGAAGGAAAATGATCAGATGTGGTGGGAGGGGGAAGAGACTTTCAATAAGGATATACAGGGATGTCAAAAAAAAAATTCAGAGGGAAAGCTGAACACAAAGGAAATATATGTGTAGTAATCTTATTTGCATTTCCACCCTTGATAAGCCATGCTTAAGATTCTTATCCTCTGTATAGTTATTGTTAACTCTTCGGCATTTTTAAATTCTTTTACTGTTTTTTTGATAAATACAAAATAAAGAAGGAAAAAAAATTAAGAAAAGAGAAAAAAAAAAGATGTCTGAACAGATAAACACCAAAAAAAAAAAAAAAAAAAAGGATACCATCATTAAGACAAAGTGGCAACTACTGAATGGAAAAATGTTTTATTAAGTCCACAGGTAATAGAAAACTAATAACAAAAATATATAATGATCTTAAGAAACTGGACATCACAAAACTGAATAAGCAGTTTAAAATTGAAGTAGAAATCTCAGTAGAAGAAACTCAAATGGCTGAGAAACACTTGTAGAAATCATCAACATACTTAGACATCAGGGGAATGCAAGTCAAAACTACATTGAGATTCCACCTTAAGCCTGTCATGATGGCTAAAATCAATAACACAAATAAAAGCTCATGCTGATGAGGGTGAGCAGCAAAAGGAACACCTCTTCATTTCTGATGGGAGTGCAAACTAATGTAGCTGCTATGGAAATCAGTATAATAGTTTCTCAAAAAGATGAAAATCTATCTACCTCAAGATCCAGAAATACCATTCTTTAGCATATACAAAGGATACTCTTTATTATCACAAGGACACTTGCTCAACAATGTTTATTGATAATTTATTCAAACTAGCCAGAAATTAGAAATGATGTATGTGCCATCAAAAAAGAATTGATAAATAAAATGTGGTATATTTACACAATGATGTATTGCTCAACTGTTTAAAACAATGACATCATGATTTTTTTTCTGGCAAATGGGTGAATGAGAAAAAAAATCATGAAAATGTTAGGTAACCCAGATCTGCGAGATAAATATGGTATATATTCACTTACATCAGGATATTAGCTATTAAGCAAATGATAACCATGCTACAATCCATAGACTAAGAGAAGAAAGGAATAGAGGAAGGGACTAAGGTATATACACAGATCTCTTTGGGAGCAGGTAATTTAGGGTGGGATAAAGCAGCAAGAGTGGAGTGGGGTGTAAACAGAACCGCACACTGAGATGAGAAAGGGAAGGGATGATGGGATTGAGGAGGAAACTTCAGGAGAGCTGCCTAGAATTGAAGAGCCTTTGAAGAGAAGTAAGGAAACCAAATGTAGTACAAGGTAGCAATGAATTGACTCTTAAATATATTCTAAAGATACTCATAGGTTGGTGCCTTATTTTACCATCATCAAAGAGTATTCCTCCTGTAGCAGAAGGGAACACATACAGAGGCCCAGTCATTACATGCAGAAAAAGACCTTGGAGCACATCATTCTAAAAGAGATTTTAGAAAATCCTTTTTACAGGATTCCTGTTTATGAAAACCAGTGGGTCACTGTTTTTTTTTGAAGTGTTTGTGCATCTTTATAATTTTGGTTTTTTTTAATTTTTTTCCCATACCTATAACTACCCCCACTCTTCCCTCTTCCGAGTCCTCCCACAGCTTTTCCCCATTGTATCACCCCATCCATTCCTCAGAGAGGGTAAGGATTCCCAAGGTTAGTCAATTCAGCCTGGCATATACAGTTGAGTGTCCCCCCTCCCCCTCTTTTTTAAGGCTGAAAAAGGTGTTTCTCTATAAGGAAGGGCTCTGGTAAGCCAGTTCATTTACCAGCAATAAATTCTGGTCCACAGGAGGCTCCACAAACTGCCTGTGCCTTTCAACTGCCATCTACATTTGTAAGATTTAGTTCCTTTTTTTATTTATATATTTATTATTTGGTGATTTTACATCTATACCCCATCAAACTCAAGTATCATTGCTCTCAGATTCATACCCACGATTGTGATCTCTACATTTAACAAACTGCACATTCATGCTGCTCGTTTACTTACTGGAGCATAGTTAAACTCCCTGTGGCCAGACCCTTAAAGAAAACAAGTCTTTCCTCACCCACACTCCAGCCAGAAGTCATCATGCAGAAGTGTTGCACTGTGTCATTTAGCTATGTTCTAGCCTTGAGTTCTTGTATACAATAACATTTTTTTAAAGTTTATTAATGAATGAGTACATCCTCTGCTTATCTTTCTGGGTTTGTGATACCTGGCTCAGGAGGATATTCTCCAAATCCATCCATTTGTCTGCAAATTTTAGGATTACATTTTTTTCTTACTGCTGAGTAGTACTCCATTGTGTATATGTACCACAGTTTGTTAATCCATTCTTCAGTTGAGGGGCTTCTAGTTTGTTTCCAGGTTCTTGCTATTATTAATAATGCTAAAAAAAGACTACAATGGCTAGCAGGCAATGCTCACAGATCTACATAGGATCATCTCTCCAGTGCAGTGGCTATAACCTCATGTTATCATGTACAGATGCTTTAAATTCAGTAAGAATAAATGTTAGGTCCTTTGGTTTATTAGTAAATTACTCTACAGATTGCTTTCTTCTTTCCTGCTCCATTAACAATAATATTCTTATATTCTGGCCTTGGTTTCTATCCTTCAGGCAATATAGAAAAAATAAATATATTCCCTGAAAAAACTACTAAGACTCATTATGGAGAGAAGTTTCCTAGCATAAGATTCACAAAATTTTTAAGCTCCAATATGGAATAATAAATACATACCATAATTTATATATTTATAATTTAAGTATATAAATATGTGATTAGACATGTGGGGTGAATTTTTTGTTACTGAATACAGTGCTAAGAAAATAATGCATTATATAGGCTAGTAATCTATAAATATATACAATAATAATAACAGGCTACTTATTAGGTATAAAATTAACTGAAGGTAATAATATAATTCTATATTTCTTGCAACAACAAGCACTAAACTTGCATTTCTGCAAACAATTTAACTTATGTACTTCTCCTCAGCCATCTCCCCTTTGTGGATTTCTGTTATTCCTCTGTCATTGCTTCTAAGGTACTGAAAAACATTGTTCCAAAAGACAAAACCCTTTTTTTATAGAATGCGTAGTATGATACTATTTATTTGCTATATTTGTGGTAACTGAATCCACTTTATTAGAGGTTATGGCCTATGCCCAACTAGAGTTCAATGCTCTTCACAGTAACCATGTCCCTGAAACTCTGCATCTGTCTGGAGGTGATATCATATGCATGAGGATTGGCATGCTCTTTGATGATGACATGTTCTGTGGTCTAGTTATGTTTTGTTGGATTCAATACAATTATTTCTTCTGTGACTTCTCCTCAGTTCTATCGCTCTGTTGCCCAGAAACTAATGTTAACCAATTACTTCTGTTCTCATCTACCTTTTTTTTCATTTTTTCATTTTATTATGAATAAAGAAGTCACATTTTCTATCCTTCTACATACTTATTTAAAGCCCCTTCCCCTTACCATCACATCAGGTCATTCTCTCTTCTCCACATCTCCCCATCCCCACCCACCCAGCAAGGGAAGGAGGTGCCAATATTGCTCAGTTCAGCCTCCACTCCTGGCAAAACCAGTTTTCTCCCACTAACATCTAGACTGAGTCAGATGTTTCTCAAGGGGGAATGGGATCCAAGGTGTCAGTCCAAGGAGTTTCCAATCCCAAGATGTTCAGTGGTTGTGGTTTGCATCTTGGACATGCTAGCTTTTTTGTTTTGTTTTGTTTTGTTGTTTGTTTGGTTAGTTTTTTGTTTAAAGTCCACTAATGAGTGAATGCATTCTCTGCTTATCTTTCTGGGTTTGTGATACCTTGTTCAGGAAGATATTCTCCAAATCCATCCATTTGCCTGCAAATCTTAGGATATCATTTTTTTCTTACTGCTGAGTAGTACTCCATTGTGTAGATGTACTACAGTTTGTTAATCCATTCTTAAGTTCACAGGCATCTAGGTTGTTTCCAGACTATTACGAATAATGTTGCTATGAATATAGTAGAGCTAATGCCTTTGGAGCAAGACTGTGCTTCTTTAGGATAAATACCCAGCAGTGGTAGTGTTGGGTCCTTGGGGAGATTGATTCTCAGTTTTGTGAGAAACAGCCATACTGCATTCCAGAGTGGCTGAACAAGCTTACACTCCCACCAACAATGGAAGAGTGTTCCCCTTGCTCTGCACCCTCTCCAGCATAGATTGTCATCTGTATCTTTTCTTAGCCAATCTGACAGGTGTCAATTGATATCTCAAATTGTTTTGATTTGCATTTCTCTGATGGCTAAAGATAATGAGCACTTTTTCAAGTGCCTTTCAGCCATTCATAATTCTTCTGCTGAGAATTCCTTTTCTAGTTCAGAACCCCATTTTTGATTGGATTATTCAAGGTTTGGGGCTCTAGATTCTTGAGCTCTTTATATACCTTAGAGATCAGTCCTCTGTCACTTGTAGGATTGGTCAAAATCTTTTCCCATTCTGTAGGCTGTCGTTTTGTCCTATTGACAGTGTCCTTGGCCTTACAGAAGCTTCTCAGCTTCATGACATCCCACTTATTGATTGTTGATCTTAGTGTCTGTGCCACTAGTATTATAATTAGGAAGTGATCTATTGTGCCAGTTGTAGAGTTTACTGAGTAAAATTGTTTTGGCAATCCAGCCTTCCTGTTATTCCAAATGAAATTGAGTATTGTTCTTTCAAGGTCAATAAAATATTTTGTCAGGATTTTGATGAGCAATGCATTGAATATTTAGATTGCTTTTGGTAGAATTGCCACTTTTACTATGTTGATCTTGTGTATCCATGAATATGAGAAAGCTTTCTATTTTCTGATATCCTCTTCAATTTCTTTCTTAAGTAATTTAAAATTTTTGTCAAAAAGTTCTACAATAAAGTTACAGTATTAAAAACAGCCTGGTTCTGGTATAAGAGCAGACATGTGGATTAGTGGAATAGAACTAAGAATCTAGACATTAACCCAAAAACCTATGAACACTTGATATTTGAAAAAGAGGCTCAAAATATTCAATGGAAAAAAGATAGTATCTTTAACAAATGGTGCTGTCATAGTTGGCTGGTAGTGTGTAGAAAAATCCAAATAGTTCCAAGCCTGTCACCCTGCACAAAACTCAACATAAACCCAGCCACTTTGAACTTGATAGAAAAGAAAGTGGGAAATACACTTCTATGAATTGTCACTGGCAAACACTTCCTAAATATAACACCAGTGGCATAGACACTAAGATGAACAATCAATAAGCGGTATCTCCTGAAGTTTAGAAGCTTCTGTAAAACCAAGGACACTGTCATTAGGACAAAACAACAGCCTACAGAATGGGAAAAGATTTTCACCAACCCTACAAGTGACAGAGGATTGATCTCTAAGATATATAAAGAACTCAAGAATCTAGAGCCCAAAACCTTGAATAACCCAATCAAAAATGGGGTTCAGAACTAAAAAGGAAATTCTCAGCAGAAGAATTATGAATGGCTAAAAGGCACTTGAAAAAGTGCTCATCATCTTTAGCCATCAGAGAAATGCAAATCAAAATAACTTTGAGATACCTCTTGACACCTGTCAGATTGGCTAAGATTAAAGAAACAGATGAAAATCTATGCTGGAGAGGGTGAAGAGCATGGGGAAAACTCCTCCATTGTTGGTGGGAGTGTAAACTCGTTCAACCACTCTGTAATGCAGTATGGCAGTTTCTCAGGAAACAGAATCAGTCTCCTCAAGATCCAGCAATACCACTGCTGGGTGTATACCCTAAATACGCACAGTTCCACTCTAATGTCAATAGTTCAACTATATTCATAGCAGCATTATTTGTAATAGTAAGAATCTGGAAACAACCTATATGCTCCTGAACTTAAGAATGGATTAACAAACTGTGGTACATCTACACAATGGAGTACTACTCAGCAGTAAGAAAAAGTGATATCCTAAGATTTACACGCAAATGGATGGATTTGGAGAATATCCTCCTGAGAGTGGTATCACAAACCCAGAAAGATAAGCAGGGTATGTATTCACTCATTAGGGGACTCTAAACAAACTAACAAATAAAAACCAAAGCAGGCCCAAACTGCAAACCACAACCACTGAACAGCTTGAGATCAGAAACACCTTTGACTGACACCTTGTATCCCACTCCTCCTAGGGGAACACCTGACTCAGTCTTCATGTTGGGGGGAGTAAACTGGATTTGCCTGGAGTGGAGACTAAACTAAGCAATATTGGGACCTTGGGACCTTGGGGCTGCCTGCCCATGGGTTGGGGTCATGGGGAGATGTGGAGAAAACAAAATGACCTGATGTGTTGGGAGCAGTAAGGGAACTTAAATAAGGATATACAAGGATAAAAAAAAATTGATGATATCCTATTGTATTATTTATTTTACACGTTTTACCCAAAATAATTTGATATTAAAATTTTTTTATTCCAAAAAGTGGTCTTTTTTTAAATCATTGTAGTTAACCCCCTGATTTACACTCTGATGATTATAGATGTGAAATATACAACCAGATCAATTTATAACCTTCTGTCATTCATCGTCTCTAGGACTCTGTCCTTAGCAATAATAAAGGAGAGATTTGAGAATGCCTGCTAGGGCAGAGTCTTTTACTATCCCTTCCTTACCTCCAGGAATCAAGCAAATCTCTCAGCTGCAAAGTTTGAGTCTGTGAGAAAATTGCATATTCTTCTTCATTTGACTTGTTTTCTCACATAGCTTTTCTCAATAACCATAGGTCTGCTAAACATAATGCTTATTAGAGAGTATGTATGTTTGAGTCAAAGATTATCTCAGAGATAGATATCATTTGATTACTATATATAATCTTTATATATCCCAGTGATTTCTTTTTGCTCTTTTATTTTGTTTTGTTCTTTTTTAAAAAAGGAAATGAGCTTTCTTTTGTGGGAAGATATAGGATTTGTCTTGAAAAAGATTCCATATGCTGTTAAGAAGAAAATAAATGAGTCTTATATATATGTAACTATATATCTATATATAATAGTTTAATATTAAGCTAAAACAAATGGGGTTTTAAATAATAGACTATGTAGAAAATGGTATTAAATGCAGTAGTCCTCACAACTAAATGAATGCTCAATATTCTCACCTATATTTGGAATCCCAAAGGAAGACCCTATTGTGGAGTCTCAGTTATTAGAGTCTTAGAAAAGGGTAGGGGTGCAGTTGGAAAGAAAGACATACACATTCTCTAGATCGCATAACTATGGCTGATGAATGAGTAAAAAATGTTATAGTAGGTGGTTAGGATTTTTAATGTTCTGATCTAAAGTAAATACCATGAGTCTGAGATAACACATAGGACATTACGCAGACATGATCATTATATGTTGTTTGTATTTCTTCAAAGGATTCACACATTCCTTGAAAATATAGTACGAATGCATATCAATTAAAATACATACATATGTAACATATGACAGTATTACATCAGAAAAACATGATTATTCAATTGCTTTCTTTAAGGCCTCAAGAGAATGGAGCAATGGATGGTCTCTGGAGTCTTGTTTTCAAGGTTGTAACTATGTTACATATATTGTTCCAAACTTCCAATGATTGTAGCTTTATAAGCAGCCTTGCTTCAGGAAGGAATGAAAAGATTGACCCTGATTTCATGAAATAAGATAAGAGGGTATTTGTTTGATTCTGATAGAATTATGAAAATGATTCTATGTCAGATTCTGCTGAATTAATTTCTGGGTGAGACTATTTATTTATTTATTTATTTATTCATTCATTCATTCATTTGTTTGTTTAAATTGTCTATTACTTCTTTTAGAAATTCAAGCAAAGAATTTTGATATGTTTACTTTCTATCTCAGTTATTTAAACCTTTCTCCTGCCTTCCCACACAACTCAGATTGGTTTTTCCCCATCAAGGCCAGTTTTTGTTGCCCTCTAATCTTGAGAATAGGGCAGCTCTGTGGTGTGGTAAACCTATCATGAAGCCATATTACTAAAACAAAACAAAACAAAATCCTGACTATCACTCTCCTAGAAGCTATGAAGTGCCAATTAGTTAGTTATGTGGTTAACAGTGAAAGTTTTTAACCTCTTTCTGCCATACTGGAATTTGGTCTTTCTGGAACTTCTACATGTGAATGCTAACACCATGGCAAAAAATTTATATGTGCACTGTCATGTTGTGTCTAGAAAATACTGTTTTATAAAATTTCTAGTTTTCTCACATGCCCAAGATGTACCCAAGAAGGTAGATTGCCAAAAGTTCCAGATTTTTCCAGGTTAAATAAAGTATCACTCCAGAGAGGGTAATTTTTGAATCTTTTATTTCAAAGTACAATAATAATAATAACAGGAAACATGCTTGTCTAGAAAGTAGTGATATGGATGATAAATGCACATACAGCAAGCATTCTGCAAATCTGTATTCTGCATATAACATTCTCTGCTTTCTATTTTTTACTTCTACAATAAGGAAATAGAATATAATTTCTACATATTCATTGCACAACATTGTATAATTCTTGGAACACATATAGACAATGTTCAATGACTTGTAATTAGACCTTATAGATTGAAGATCAACTATGAAAAAGATATTAAGGTTTATTTTGAGATCAGATTTTACTGTAAATGACAGAGCTTCAACTTTTATGACTGTTATTTACCATTGTTAATATATATATAATTTCCATTTTAATGCATTTAGAAATATAGAATATTTTTGATATATCATATATCTGTCATAACTACTTTTTTTCTGGGAATATGAATGAAGTTTTTTGGCAGAATAAAAGCATATATGTGCATTACTAATTTAAAACAAACAAAACTACTAAAATTTAATTTAGAATATTTGCTTTTTTGTTTTGTTTTGTTTTTTTTCCAAGCCAAACAGTACTCAGCTTTATTAAAGATACTTTCCATAAGCAACTATGATTTTTCAGGCGGGACATGGGCAGACAATTATAACAGTATGCAAGAACTTCCAAACTCCCTTCTTGTGTAGACTACCAAAGTCAGAAACCACTATAAAACCCAATGAGTCTTCACTAGATGCTTTGAAAAGGGGGAGACCTTAGAGTGAGGGCTGACATTTCACATTGGGGATGTTGTTAAACAACTTTTCACAAGCTGACCCTGACTTTCAGGAATGAAATGAAAATGGCAAAATTACCAATCTGAAGATCCACAATCTTTTATAAAAGGAACCACTGCTCTTTTGAGGACACTCATTGATGTCACTGCAAAGTCCAGATTGCCCAACAGACCAGCAATACCAATTCTGGGAATCAGGTTCCAACATGTCTCTGGTTTTAAGGGAGTTAAGTCTATGCTGATGGTACAGGGGGAGGAAGATATAAAAAAGAATTTAGAGTTTTCCCACACAAGGCATGTAGTGCCATGGTAGCCACATATGTCAACACCAGGACGTCTCTACTGAGAGCCAAGAAGAGTCTTTCAAAATTATCAGAGAAAGATGTTTTCCATCATCAACCATTATCAATCCATCTTGGGAGACATTGTTAGTGACACATGTTCCTTCCCTCCCCCAACAATGCAGTATTCTTTGTGCTAACAATATAGCTGAAAAAAGAAGTAAAACAAAATTCTCCATTTTTATAAAACGATAAAAAAAAATAGTTTTTCAAACTGTACAGTCACCAGAAGTACACGATTATCAAAAATGCACACACTTCACTTGGCATCTCCGGCATCTTCAGCTTTTTGTGCCTGGTCTGTTTTGGTGTCTCTATTTTCTGCAGGATTATTCGCATCCTTACCAGTGTTGGCCTTCCCCTTCTTCCCCTTGGGTACCTTCTCTCCCTTCTTTGCAGGGGCCTTTTTAGGCTTGGGCTCTGGCTTTGGAGGAGCAAGTTTATCAGACAATCTTGCAGATCTTCTCTGTGGCTCGTCCTTCACCTTAGCTTTATCTCCTTTACTCTCTCCTTCAGCCTTTCTTTTGGGCATGGCGGCGCTGGCGAGGGACGTCGATGCTGAACGCTGGGATGCTGTGCACGGGTTTGGTCCATCCGGGGGTCGCTCTTGCTTCCTCTTCACACTGCCTAATTTAGAATATTTGTAAAGACAAAATGTTGTATTTGAAAAATTAGGGAAATGGGCAGGGGAAAGGCTGAAGGCTGACCAGGAGGAATTGGTAGGGGGAGCAAAGGGATACATGGATAAAAAAAAAGACTGTTTTATAAATTAAAGAAAAGATTAATATTTAATCCAATAGTTGAATTTTATTATGATAATCTGAAGAGGATTTAATATTTTAAATCTCTACCAATGTATTGCATATATGACAAGTACTTAGTGTCTAAGGAATCTGACAGTTGCTTAGGCCCTATACAAGCTCCTCTCTGCTTCAAATTTATTATTTTCCTTTTCAGAACAATATCATACTTTGAAAAATAGAAGCCATGTCTGTGTCAAATGGAAATAACAGCAAGGTCATTTTCATGCTCTTGGGCTTCTCAGATTACCCAGAACTGAAAGTCCCTCTCTTCTTGATGTTTCTCAGCATCTACAGCATTACTGTGGTAGGCAATATTGGCATAATCTTCATAATCAGAATTAACCCCAAGCTATACACTCCCATGTATTTCTTCCTCAGCCACCTTTCTTTTGTGGATTTCTGTTATTCCTCTGTCATTGCTCCTAAGATGGTACTGAACCTTGTTGCAAAAGATAAAACTATTTCATTTTTAGAATGTATGGTACAATACTTTTTCTTTTGTATCTTTGTAGTTACTGAAGCATTTTTATTAACAGTGATGTCTTATGACCGGTTTGTGGCCATCTGTAACCCACTGCTATATACAGCAGCCATGTTACAGCAGGTCTGTGTTGTGCTAGTGGTAGGCTCTTATGCATGGGGGTTCACATGTGCCATAATACTGACCAGTTCCTCTGTCCAATTATCATTTGTTGGGTTCAACACAATTGATCATTTCTTCTGTGAGATTTCCTCACTACTCTCCCTCGCCTGCTCTGATACTGAAGTCAGTCAATTGCTTGTATTCATTCTTTCCACCTTTAATACTATAAGCACACTTCTCTTCATCCTCTTGTCTTATGTGTTCATTGTCATTACCATTTTGAAGAAGCATTCAGGTAGTGCACGAATCAAGGCCTTCTCCACCTGTGCTTCTCACCTGACAGCAATCACCATCTTTCATGGCACCATATTATTTCTCTACTGTGTGCCCAACTCCAATAATTCTAGGCACATTTTCAAGGTGGCCTCTGTGTTTTACACAGTGGTTATCCCTATGCTGAATCCCATGATATATAGTCTGAGAAATAAGGATGTCAAAGACACAGTGAGGAAGATAATGAACACCAAACTTTTAACATTTTCTCAATCATTTTCTTTAGGTTTTTAACTTTGATGTATAAATAAGGAATGTATAAGAATTTTAATTTTAAATATATTGCGTTTAATAGAATTAATTTATTCATCAAACAGAATAAATTTTATATGATAATAGCATTGGCATTTTTTCTTGCACAATAAAATCAGAAATCTCTGCTATCTATTATATAGCATTTACAAAACGTAAAATTTTGTCTTATAATATTTGATTAAAAGATTAAAAATAGCACAGTTGATTTATGGGATAAATTGTATAATTATATTAAATTTAATTTCATATATTTGCTTCATAATATAACAAGTCAATAAATTTCTCAAATATATTCATTTGTGCTTTAGGTAAACAAATATCAGTTACAATATGTATAACAATTGTCCTCAAAAATTCAGAATTATTACTTATGTTATACAAATGAAGTACTTTCCCACTGTGAAATAATGATCACAACTACCCTCAGAAAGACTGAGAAAAAAGTTATGCTCCAGAAAGAAATTTTAATTTATAAAATATTTTAATTGGTAATTTAAACTGAGAATTTTTCAAATTTCTTTTTTGTATAATAAAATGCCCCTATCAAAAAACAAAACCAAAGGAAACAAACAGAAGTATTACTCTTGGCACCAGATGGAAGCCATTACAGAAAACTACAACCAACTAAAAATCATCGTTGTAGAGCTCATTCTGAATGGGTTCATCTTTAACCCAAGACTTAGACAGCATAGAAAAAAAGAGAGCAGAAAGATTGTAAAAGACAGAAGACAGGAAAGTTTTCTAGAAGATTGTTCCCCTAAAAAAGTCAGAAGTCATACACATTAAAGTATCACTAACATAATTGCTTAACCATGAAAGCTGAGTTTTCAGAGTTTCATTTGCAGCAAAAAGTTTTATTCAGATATTAAAAGTCATAGATGAAATATGGAGATAAGAATGTAATACTATACGAATAGCTACTTTGTTGAACAAAGTTGTTATGACTTTTGTATGTTTTTTCTTTCTGTGTTGCTGTGTGCATGTGTTTGTGACCAACGTATGTGAATGTTCTGAATAGAAACTTGTATGAGATGACTTTGTCATCCTAAATATATTTTACATAAGTGTGCTAATTAGTAATAGAATCTTGAAGTCCTTTAAATGAGTGATTATACTTTCATATTTGTCTGTCTAGCCTGTAGACAGTAGTATTTTTTTTCTCTATAAAGACTTTTCTACTTAGATTATATTAGAAAAATGATCACCCTCTCTCTCTCACTCTCTCTCTGCATATATATATGTATATATATATATATTATATATATATGTATACTGAATTTGTGTGGGAATCTGAGTCTTTGTCAAAATATTTCTAATTTAACTTAAATGAAAAGTTGATTACGATTGAGATCTGAAATGTTATAAACTTATTACTTACAGAATATTACTCCAAAGAAGAAAAAGTAGCAGTCCTTATGTCCTATTTCCCATGGTGATAAACAGCAGATTTTAGGTCTTTGAACACTTGGTGGAACTATCTCCTACAATTGTTCTTCTTAGAACCCAAAATGAATGTGTACAATTTTAAGGGATGATTAGTTTCATAGAGCAAATACATTTCTATATGTTTTGAAAAATGAACATGTATATAATCTGGAAAATAATATTACAAAACTCAATAAAGTTATTTGAACAAGTTACTTTTTATTTATGGTAATTATTAAATATTTACTTGATATACATTTTAAATAAATAATGAACATATATGCATTAGTGAAATAATAAATGGTTTCTTGGGAGTCTGTTGTCTGAGGTAATTCCTTTTCTATTGTATAAATTTCTGTTTTTCAGAATTTCCACAATTGTGACTTTTAAAATAAAGGATTTGAAAATTATTTAATTTTTAAACACAGGGCTAGCATTCACCTTTAATACACAGTCTGTGTTTATCTTTGGTCCCCTTAAAAAAATATGCTCATATTCTGATACAAAGATGTAAATAACAGAAAAATCAAATATGCAAGTGAATAGCTTTTGCACATTTTTTAACAGTGGAAAGATATGCATTTTAATATTTTCTATATGTTCTGTGAGCTGTAAAATTTGCTTATATTGGTTTTGAAAAATTTGCAGTCAGAGAATTGAGTAAAATTAAACAATGAGTCACAGTATCTGCACCAAGGCTCTGTTGTCTCAGGCCCTCAAACTGAGAGCTTCCAGTTATCATGTCTGTAATTCCAGCACAGACACCCTTTTCAAGTGAAATCTCTGGACTCTACATGTTTGAACACCTACTGCACTTCAAAGCAGAATTTAGTAAGCCTTTGATGCCTTTTCTGAGGGAAAAATTAAATACAGCCAGCTCTGCCTGTAGGTGCTGAGCCAGGGCCCCCAGGGCCCTGTTGCATCTTCATGCTTCCTGCTATGGGGGCCCTAAGTTCTTTTATTATTATTTAATTATTTTTCATTTTACATACCAATCACAGTTTCCCCTCCCTTCTCTCCTTCAGCTCCTCCCCACCCCCCATCCACTACTCACAGAGGGAAAGGCCTGCCACGCAGAGTCAACAAAGTTTTGCATATGGAGTTGAAACAGAACCAAGCCCTTCACCCCTGCATCAAGGCTAAGCAAGTTATTCCTTTATAAAGAATGGGTTTCAAAAAGCCATTTAATTCACTAGGGATAAATCCTAGACCCATTCCCAGGGGCCCTACAAATGCAGAAGCTGTACAACTGTCACCTAATCTAAACCCATGCAGTTTTCCCAGCTGTCAGTCCAGAGTCAGTGGGCTCCTACTCACTCAGGTCAGTTGTCTCTGTGGGCTTTTGCATCACAATCTTGACACACACACCCTTTGCTCATACAATCCCCCTCCCTCTTTGACTGGACTATGAGCTTAGCCCAGTGCTTAGCTGTAAAGGGATATCTTGATAGAGGGAGCAATTATGGGGTTAGGGAGAAAGCTGGTGCTAGGGAAATTCCCAAGGATCCAGAAGGATGACCCCAGCTAAGACTCCAAGCAACAGTGGAGAGGGTACCTAAACTGGCCTTCCAATAGATGAACACCCTAATTGTCATCATAGAACCCTCATCCAATAGCCAATAAAAGTAGATGGAGAGATACATAGCTTTTATTATTATAGCCAAGCATTGACCATTCTACTCTCAAATTCTAAGCAAGAAATTGTTTATATCAAACCTGTGAAAGAGATGGTGTAAAATCAGAGTTAATGGTATGACTAATTACAGTCCATAAGATGCTCTTCAGTTAATCAATCTATGTGGCATCAGTTACATACATACATATAAGAACATACATGTGTTCTTATGGATGTCTAGTGCTCTACTATGCTAACACACATTCTTTATTGATGTGTACTAGGATCAAATTTTGACAATATAAACATTACTTCAGCTATCATTGAGCTGAAACCTTCAGACAACTTTGATTGTTGACATGAGGACTCCATTAGGAACTTTTACTTTGTATTAGGATTTCTGGGTACTATAGTATAGTTTTTAATTTCATAAGTTTAATTTCATTTTGCTTGACTAATTTTGAACTGGAATCTTATTATGAAGCCCAACATGCTGTCAAGCTCAGAAACCTTTTGCTTTTACCTTCCAAGGTCTGGTACTAGAAAGCATATCACTAAACAAAAACTTTGTTTTGTTCATTTTTGTTGGTTTTGAGAAGCCTATCCATTTTATCTGTAATTGTTATTAGTGTAAATTAATGTAATGTAAAAATTTATACTTTTATTAACATTGTGCAAAGCTTTCTGTTTCTTCACGTTTTTCAGCATTCCTTATTTTATTATTCCTTTTGACAATTTTTCTAATTGCAAAGAGATTTTCCTCTGTGAATAATTTTCTTTCCTCTGATGTTGAATTTTTATTTCTTACCTGTAGCATGCCCTCTTATATGTCATGCCTCTTTGGTTTTGAGCCATTTTATTATTAAAAGATATTTTTCTTCTGTCAATATTTAACATAAATTTCAATTGATTTTTATAAATTTCACATCACACAAACCAGTCCCATTCCCATTGCTCAGTCTTTCCATATCTTTCCTCTACTCTTGCAACCTCTTCCTCAAGTAAATAAACAAATAAATGAAATTAAAATTTAAAAAATCTTAATAACTCCTCTGGGTAATGACCTAGTCCTCTATCAATTGCAACCTTCTTTCCTAGCAGACAGAGCTATCACATCTCCAGTTTTGCCATACCTCTCCCACTCTGCTCTTCTGTCTCTCTCACCTCTTCATCACACACTCTTTCACTGTAATGGCATTGGGAGCTGTGGTGTGTTACCTGGTAAATGCTCAGCTTTCCTTACAAAGTTCATTGAAATAAGTCCTCAGTTTGGTTCAAGTCCTCTGACTTCTGCCATACCATCACTACTAGACCTATACTGAGATACCTGTCAGATATTCCACTGTTGACTCAAGTCATGTGGATCCTGTGGCTTTGGTTATTCAGGACTTTTTTAGCTGATCACAGATGGGTAAATATTGGGTTGGGCCAAATCAAGGCCTTGCATCTGGACCTGGATGATAGTGAGTTAATCATCCTGGATCTCTACTAGCCTTTCTCTCTCGTCCCTTCATCAAAGAGGAGGGACCACTCTCCTCATGCTACTGAAGTCTTTGCAGAGCAGATGCTGGTCAGGAGGTGCCCTGTCGAGGGATAGGTTCAGCTACCTCAAGCTCACTTCACTTCCTACATTGCTGCACACCTGTTGGTAAGGAGTGAGGCCAGAGTGAGACCAGCTCAGTATAGCTCTTGGACATTCTCATGGTTTCAAACACCAGGTCAGGCCACAGACATCTGCATGACTTTTGGTGGTAACACAGGCTTGGTGCATCAACACAGAACCCAGGTGCAGTAGCATCACAGACCCAAACCTAGCCTTTGGCAGCAGCCTGAGGCAGGACTTCCTTATACCCCTTCCCCCGCTGCTGTCTGCATCAACACCTCCTCATATGGACTTTCCTTACCACCTTTGTGTCTCTAGTTCTTCCTTTCTCCATAGAGTAGAAAAAGATGTGCTTCACTTTTTCTCACATCTCTCTACCACATATTCTATATTTCTTATCTCTTCATCACATATTTCTTCAACATAGTGTGACAAATGCCCCAGAGTCCCAGGCAGTGGCTTGGGTGTATATATGAGAGAATTATTTCATGTATTTATCTATTTATTTGATGTCAATTGATTGTTTTTGTCTGGTTGCTGAAATTTTGAAGTTCACTATATATAGTAGATTTAAACCCTTGGTTCTGTGTGGTGAGCTACTTCTGGCCTGCAGAATGACGAGTCACCACACGCACGATTCTTCTCGGATCACACTTTATTGGAGTACAGCTCAGGTGTGAAATGATGGAAAGAAGACCCTGAGCCTGAGATTCAGCCTGCTTATATAGGGAAGCCTGGCGTGTGATTGGTGCCCAACACACTGCCTCATTAACATATGGCTGGTGATTGGTTCAAAGTAGTACTCATTAGCATGTGGCTGGTGATTGGCCCAAAATAATGGCTCATTAGCATATTTGTGGATTGCATCGGATAGGTCCTTTCTCAATGCCTAATTAGCATAAGCACATCGCATTGGTCACTACTCGATGCCTAATTAGCATAAGCGGCAATAGAATGTTCTGGCAAGTTGTGCAAAGGCAAACCACGCCCTACAGTTCTGAGTTTTGTTTTTAAATAGTCTCCTTAGTAGTTTGAATGTAATTTGCTCTAATAAACTAATAGGAGGTGGCACTATTAGATGGTATGGCTTGTTGGAGTAGGTGATATTGTTGTAAGAAGTGTGTTGTTGGGATGGGCTTTGAATTTTCTTGAGCTCAAACTACTCCTAGTATCACAGCTGACTTCCTGTTGACTATAAGATGTGGGACTCTCATCTTGCTCAACTTCACCTTGTCTGCCTGCATACTGCCATATGCCATCCTCATTAAATATTTTTCTTTATAAGTGTTTCCAGGTCAAGGTGTCTTCACAGCATTAGAAACCCTAATAAGACAGTCTCTGTGGAATGTGACAGATTTATTCTTGGGACACGACATATACCCAGGTTACTCAGCCCAGAACAGGAACCCACTGTAGAACTAAATCAACAAATGCACTAAGGTCAAACTAGGAGTATCAATAAATTTTTATTTAGTCACTAAACAAAACTGAAGAATTGCTTACAGGAACAGGGCATCTGCAGAAGTAGCTTCATCACTGGAAAGACCAAGCCATTTTAGGTGAGAACACATGAAAGCTATTACCTCAACCCTCTCTGTTTAACTAGCTGGTAACTGATTCTTAAGGTTCAAGAATTTACATATGATATTTCAGAGTCCTAAGTCCAAATAACTGTTTACTTTTCTTTACAAACAACTGTTTCTTTCTTTTTATACAAAGCCTGAAGGGGGTGTCCAGAAATTTTCAAAGTATCTGCTTCAGAGATATATGACATTTTATTTACTGTTTGAGTCTCATGTATCTCCTCTTCCATTCTGGAAGGGGTGTTTGAAATATGAATAAAATGCTGCACAACATTATTCTATTCTAGAAGCTGCTTTTTAAAATATTTTGTTTATTATACAAGCAGTATTGTGTGAATTATTCTCAATACAAGAAGGGCATTTAACTCTTGCACTCACCACACCTGTAGTTACTGTCATAAGATCCACATAAGCTCAAAGTAATCATCATTTAAACATGGATATGGTAGGAGCATGTGACGTCTTTTGGTTAAAAAGCTATTAGAGGTTAATGGCTCCTAAGAGAGGAGGAGTATAGTTCCTGGTACATTGCTCATGCTCCAGCTAGATGGCATTTATCTATGACAATATGAGAGTACTATTTGGCCTCAATGGTCTTTACAAAAAGAAGAGGGACCATAAAGTTATGAGGGTGATGTTTTAGGGTACCCTGGGTTAATGGTACATCCTTAGAGAGGATATGTTTAAAATACACTTCTATGATTAAGCTTCTATTGCCTAGTTTCATAAGTCCTGGTTTATTTCCCCAGAATGACACACTTCCAGCTCTCAAGTGGTGCTTTACTTGACTTTAGGAATGCTTTTACCTATAGGGTTGTGAATTAGTCCTTTGACTTATATAAGACAAGCAAACAGATCTCAGTTGTTTGTATAGATATCTGTGTGTCCCATAATTATTTTAACAAGATGTAAGGACTTATAAAAATGACATAAACAAAGTCTCTATTCTAGCAGAACATATTTACAAAGGGGATATCACATCAAATGAAAATATTTGATGCAAAAAATTGATACAATAGATACTCACATGTTATCACATGGATATCAAACCACATACAGGTTCTTTTAGATGAGTAGAAATAGGAGTACAAATCCCACATACAACAAAGAACATAGGACAAACAGAAATCAACACAACTGATTAGGGACACATTAAATCTCAATTTGTTAGACTGAAAACTTTTTCCTCTACTCTATTTTTTGTTAATACTACTGCAATCCTCTTGATTTGAAATTCCCATTACATTTCAACATTCAAGAAAATTGTTATCATTTAACTTTGAAAATAAATGCCTTCCTGTAAACACAGTAAAAAAAATTCTCCGTGAAGGAATAACAAATATTTTAAGGGTCATTGCTGTTTTGACATCACATATGAAATAGACACTTTCTTAAAAAAATACCTCTTATTTTTGCTCCATACTTTTGTACAGATTATAAATTATCTTCTATTGGTTCATAGAAATGTTGGATAAATCATATATTTTATCTGAGACTTCTATTAGTACTTCAGAGTAATTGAGTGCATCTAACATCATCCTTCTAGCTCTTTTAAGAGCTGTAATATTTTAAAATTACTTGTCTTCACATACTGAGTGAGGTAACAAAAATCTTGAAATTTAAAATTTTAGCCAAGTATGTTATTTATGGTTGTGAGCCTAGCCTTTAACGGCTGAGCCATCTCTCCAGCCCACCAAGTATGTTATTAAATGGCATATTTCAACTTATTACAATAAAAGGATAGAACATTCTTCCACTTTTGCAAAATTAAAGATAAAAAGTAAGTTTATTCTTTTGGTATAAAACTCAATTTCCAGTTCAATGTGTAATACTAGCTATATTAATTTTAGTAAAATCCACTTGGTCAACCTTCATAGACATACTTTACATAAAGGACACAGACATAATATGCTTAAGAAGAAAAGACTTTAGTGTATATTATTTTTTTTACTGTGTCTTTGACATCTTTATTTCTCAGGCTGTAGATTAGGGGGTTCAGCATGGGAATCACTACTGTGTAAAACACAGAAGCCACTTTGACAGTGTGCCTGGAGTTTTTGGAGTTGGGCACACAGTAAAGAAATAGGATGGTGCCATGGAAGATGGTTATGGCTGTCAGATGTGAAGCACAGGTGGAGAAGGCTTTGCGGCGTCCGCTGGCTGAACGCATTTTCAAAATGGTGGCAACAATGAGAACATAGGATAAGAGAATGATAAAGAGTGTACTGATCTCATTAAAAGTGGCAAAAATGAAAAGCAACATTTGACTGACAGACGCGTCAGAGTTTGAAAGTGAAAGGAGAGAGGAAAACTCACAGAAAAAGTGGTTGATCGTATTGAAACCATGAAAAGATAAATTCAAAGCAGAACAGGTCAGTATCAAGGAACATATTAACCCCCAAGCATAGGATCCTAAAACCAGCATGGCACAGAGCCTCTGAGACATGGCTACTGTGTAGAGTAGAGGGTTACAGATAGCCACAAATCTGTCATAAGCCATAACTCCTAATAAAAAAGATTCAGTTACTACAAAAGTACAGAAAAAAAAGAATTGCACCAAGCATCCTAAAAATGATATGGTTCTGTCTAGTATAACTAAATTTACGAGCATCTTCGGAGCAACAATGGAGGAATAGCAGAAATCCACAAAGGAGAGGTGACTGAGGAAGAAGTACATGGGGGTGTGTAGCTTGGGGTTGATTCTGATTATGAGGATCATGCCAATATTGCCTACAACAGTGATGCTGTAGATAGTGAGAAACACCAAGAAGAGAGGGACTTTCAGTTCTGGGTAATCTGAGAAGCCTAGGAGCATGAAAATGGCCCCGCTGTTATTTCCATCTGACAGAGACATAGCTTCTGTTTATAAGAATCTAGAATACCTAGAAGTGAATATAGAGTGTGAAAACATAGCCAGCTTGTTTCAGACAGCTTGAACAATAACGCATAATCTAACCTAGTGTGCTTATAATAAATCTTGTGCATATAATTAAAATATAACTTTTTAAAATATAATTAAAATGAATTATTGAATAGTTATAGCCTCCCAAACCAAAAAAAATATGATAAGTAAATGGAAAAATGTGGATAAACTAGATGCTATTTAAAATTCAACATTTGCTGATAACTTTCAGTGGTATCCCATCAATTTAGATTCACAGAGGGTAAGTCTAAAATAACATAAATAATGGCTACCTCAACCTTATTACCAGTAACAAAACCCCAGAAATATACAATGTAAGATATTTTTCCTGCACTACAATATTTGAAATATCAAAAATTCTGACATCTTATCTTGCACTATTGTCTATTTATTTTCTTAGTAATTTAGTACCTTTTCTCTGACTCAAAGAAAATTTTATTTTTTAAAAATAGTACATTATTTATACTGTTATTTCTAGTTAATAGTACCTTTTTATAATGGAAATGACAAGACTATTACATATATAATGGTTTTAGTTTTTTCATGATCCATATCTTCAGTTCCTGATTACATACAGGTAAAGCCTAAATTTCAACTCTTTCTGGACATCTTATGTATAGGATTCTTAATGGTACTTACCTAGGCCAGGGCCCCTAAAGCAAAGCTTCACAGAAACAGTGCACTCTGTGACTCTACCTCATTCACAAAACTTTTAAAGAATATTTTATTTATAAATGCTGAGTTTCCATTAATATTAATGTCTAGAATTTAGAAACTAACTTACTAAGGACAAAGGAGGCACCTCTCCTTTTGGAGAATGCCAGCTAGGTATTATATTTATTGTTACAGTCTTGGAGACAGGAACCTTAAGGGATTATTGCTAAACCCTCTTGAGATCATACAATAAACAATTAAAATTAATCACTTCAACCTGATATAATAGTAGAAGTAAATTTGGTAATAATTGGGGACAGTACATAAATATAATGTAATATGAATGTTGGTATATACGTATATGTATGTAGTTGATATGTATATATTACCACTGCCCAGTCTGTATTATATACTTTATAATGGCATTTGCAAGACTAGTACAAGAATAATAATAGGTGACATTAGTTTTGGTAAATGTAAATAATAAAAGCCTTCCTGGATGCATCTATATACATTTTCAGCTAGTTTCTATGGTAGTAGTAAGTCAATATTATTTAATATAATAAAACGATGAATTTTTTTTTAAAAAGTTTAAGTGAATTTATTTTTAGTATAGCATATTTCTTGACAATTTTATACTTTTATATGCTGAGCTTTGGTCATTTCCTCTCCATTTCATCATGTCTCATTTCTCCTTTTCTGCTACCCACATGACAGCTTACAGCTGTCTGTTACTCCAATACCAGAGGATTCAAGTACTTCTTCTGACCACCAAACACACCAGACATGCACATGATGCACATACAAGCATGCAGACAAAACACATACATATCCAATAAAATAAACAAATCTTAAAATAAGATAACATGTTAATACATATTTACAGACAATAAATATGTAATGACAAAACCAGAGGAAAAATCTTAATGTTATATCTTTATTCCTCTTAGTATATTCCATTGAAACACTTTTGATAATATGTCCAAAACAGCCAGGTTAAAAACTAATGATCATATGAATTATTCTCAGACACTAGTGTTTTTAACTTTCAGTATATTTCCCAACCAAACAATTCTGTGATCAGCCTGTAAAACAAAAATATCAAGAATTCACTTTTGTAGTAAGAAATTTCTGCCCCAGACTGTCCAGCCTATCCCCAAGATTTGGAACCACTGCAACTTAGCATCAAATAATCACACAGAGGCTTATATTAATTTCATACAGATTGACCTATAGCTTATGCATATTGTTAGCTAGCTTTTTTATCTTGACTCAATCTATTTCTATTAATCTATTTAGCCATGTGGCTGAGTACTTCTTCTCAGAGCAGCATGGATGTCTTCTTTCCTCTGTGTCTGCTGGTGCCTCTCCTTGTGTATGTCCATGCTCTTTCTGTTCTCAATTTTCTTAATCTGGTAGCCCTGCCCACACACTTCCTGTCTGCTTTCTACTAATCCATTTTTATTAAACCAGTAGCTGAGACAAATATTTATAATGTAACAGAATATAATCCCACTATACACATTGTTCAGAAATTCAGATCACTAATATGGATTAATTCCTGATTTATGATCCCATTAATTTTGATCATTTAAGACCCTACTGTGTTTTTATATTTTTTCTTTAATTTCATTTGTTAATTGTGCTACCATTGATGGTTCACAAAAACTGCATTTTTTAAAAAAAAAAAATCAAGACAGGATTTTCAGTGTAGCCCTGGCTTTCTTGAAACTCACTTGGTAGATCATACTGGCTTTGAACTCTGAGATCTCACTACCTCTGCCTCTGGCATGCTGAAATAAAAGGTGTACACTACCACCACCTGTCTAAAAGTGAAAATACATGTTAAAAGAAAATGTTTTAAACACTATTGACATAACTTGTACCTTATAAAAACATCATTCTGTGTTTGATTAAATACCTAATCTAGGTTTAATTTCTGCATTTATTCCCCCAGATTTCTTTTGTTCTTCCATGTTTTACTTGATCAAAATATGAACAAGGTCAATTAGTAACTATGCTTTCTTCATTTTGTAACAGGATTGTGTATGAGATTAGATAGATGTGTTTTAGGGCAAATTTGGGAATGGAGATGATGGAACATTTGTAGCATATTCATAATTGGAATTGGTCTTGCTGGTTTATTTGTTTTTTTTTCATTGAAACTGTTATTTATTATGCAAAAGAGAATAACAGATTTTTAAATTTGAGTTAATTTCTAAATTTCTATTTGGCAAAACTGCTTCACAACTGTCTCTATCAGTCATTGCCAACTGGAGGTACATGGAAATTATTATTTCATAGTCCATTCTGATCTGTTTACTCAGGGATTGTGAAGACTAATTATTTTTATTTTTAAATTACCATCAATTTAGTGACAAATGGTTTCACTACACATAGAAATTATTATTATAATCTATTATTTAAAATTTAAATTTAATCTTTCTAAATTAGTTCTATTACTTCTACTCATTGCTTCTAAATTTCCTCTTCCCATTCCCTATAATGAGATGTCGAGGTCACTTTAAAAAGAGAAAATATATACATTTGTGTTCTTTAGTCTTTATTTTCATAACAATAATCAGCTCACATAAACATTTAGTAGTAAACAAAGGTTTATTTATTCATGTTATTATTTAGCATTTTTATATCAAATACGGTTGAACTTATTGTGCCTTTCAATCAACTTGTATAAATTTCTATCTGTAAACTAAGTAAAGCCATTTAAAATACTACTTTGATTTCTTTAATATTAAGTTATTATCTGCTTGGGAGTTAAACTACCGAAGATTCATCTTTCATTTTTAGCTATCTAGACTTGAACATCAATCATTGTTCCAAAGACTTTGAGTTCTGTTTTAAAGGAAAACATTGATCTATTGTGGAATAATCTTTCTGTACACTATGTGGAAGTGTCATTCTGTAGTTTTAGAAAAAGTTAAGTGGCCAATAGCTGGGCAGGATTTTCAGACCAGAAAACAAACAAACAAAAAACTGTGAAAAAATGCAAAGTCACAAGTAGATAACAGCATGCAGAAGAACAACATGTGCAATAAAGAGTAAAGGTAATAAGTCCATCTTGAAGAAAGCAAATTAATAAAAGTTGATTAATTTAACTTATAAGAACTAGTTAGAAACAAGCCTAAGCTACCAGCAGGGCTCCCATAAGAAGTCTCCACATCATTTTATTGGTAGCTGGTAGCAAGACAGGTAAAGATTCCTAACATTGGTCTACAGAATATTTATATTAGAGGTATTAATTTCTAATTTTTAATGATACTTATATTTTTTCTTTTCTTTTTTATTGGTTTTTGAAACATCAGTATCAAACATTATATAAAAAACAAAACATTCAGAATAGATACAAAAAAAAACCCATATAGTAATAAAACTTGTCTTTTCTCTAAAATGCATGAACATGAAATATAGTATCTAAAGCTTCTCAAGCCAGGTTAGGCTCAGTTGCAGATAAAGAAAGCACAATAGGTCACAGCTAATGCCCATGGATGCACTAAGGCCACCACAAATTTCTGGTAAGCAACACTTCTAGACAGACCAGAAGTTTTGTTTGTGTATTGTGTGTTTTAAATCACTTTATTCACCCATCATCCTTCAAAGAAAAAAATTAAAGTTTTTGCTTAAAATCCACTAATGAGTGAGTACATCCCCTACTTATCCTTCTGGGTTTGTGATACCTCTCTCAGGAGGATATTTTCCAAATCCATCCATTTGTCTGCAAATTAGGATATCATTTTTTCTTACTGCTTTGTAGTATGCCATTGTGTAGATGTACCACAATTTGTTAATCCATTCCTCAGTTGAGGAGCATCTTGGTTGTCTTAAGATTCTTGCTATTATGAATAATGTTACTATGAACATAGTTGAGCTAATGCTTTTGGGGTGCAACTGTGCATTTTTAGGTTATATGCCTAAGAGTGGAATTGCTGGATCCTTGGGGAGATTGATTTCCAGTTTTCTGAGAACCACCATGTTACACTCCTGAGTGGATGAACAAGTTTACACTTCTACCAAAAATGAAGGAGTATCCCCCTTGTTCCTTCTCCTCTCCAGCATAGGCTGTCATCGGGGTCTTTGATGTTAGCCATTCTTACAGGTGTAAGGTGTAATCTCAAAGATGTTTTGATTTGCATTTCTCTAATGGCTAAAGATGTCGAGCACTGTTTCAGGCGACTTTCAGCCTTTTGTAATTCTTCTGCTGAGAATTCCCTTTTTAATTCTGAACCCCATTTTTTGATTGGGTTATTAAAAGATTTGCGCTCTAGTTTCTTGAGTTCTCTCTATATTTTAGAGATCAAAACTCTGTCACTTGTAGTGTTGGTGAAAATCTCTTCCCATTCTGTAGCCTGTCTTTTTTTTTTTTTTTTTTCTAATGACTGTGTACTTTGCCTTACAGAAACTTCTCAGGTTCAGGAAATCTCAGTTATTGATTGTTGTTCTTAAATGTCTGTGCTACTGGTGTTATATTTAGGAAGTGGTCACCTGTGTCAAATAGGAGGGTGTTTCCCACTTTCTTTTCTATCAAGTTCAGTGTAAATGGTTTTATGTGGAGGTCTTTGATCCACTTGGGTTTGAGTTTTGTGCAGGGTGATAGGCTTGTATATATTTGCATTGTTAACAACACCATTTGTTAACAAAACTATCTTTTTTCAATTGAATATTTTGGGACTCTTTTTCGAAAATCACGTATTCATAGGTGTATGGGTTAATGTCTGTGTCTTCAATTAAATTCCATTGATCCATAAGTCTGTGTTTATGCCAGTACCAGGTTGTTTTTAATACTGTAGCTTTATAGTATAACTTGAAGTCAGGGATGGTGATTCCTCCTAGGGTTCTTTTGTTGACCAAAATTATTTTAGTGATTCTGGCTTTCCTGTTATTCTAAGTAAAATTTAGTATTATTCTTTCAAGTTCTGTAACATACAGAGTATTCAATTTAACAGAATCAGAAAAGATAATGGGGATAGAACACCAGACTCCTAGGCAATTCAGAGAATTATTAGGTCATAATTTGAAAATCAATACTCTACTAAAATAGAACCCTCCCCCCCAAAAAATAGGAAAGCTTTCTGGACAAGTACAAATTACCAAAACTAGGGGCTGGAGAGATGGCTCAGTTGTTAAGAGCACCGTCTGCTCTTCCAGAGGACCGGGGTTTGATTCCCAGCACCCACATGGCAGCTAACAACTGTCTGTAGTTCCAGTTCCAGGCAAACACCACGGCAAATAAATAAATAAATAAAGTTAAAAAAAATTACCAAAATTAAATAAAGAACAGAGTGAAGTCCTCAACAGACCTATAACACCAAAGGAAATTGAATTGAAGCAGTTATTTAAAATTCTCTCACATAATAAAAGCTTAGATCCAGATGGTTTTACTGCAGAATTCTACCAGACTTTCAAAGAATAACTAATACCAATACTCAACAAACTGTTCCATGCAGTAGAAACTGAAGGAATGCTACCAAACTCTTTTTATGAGACCATAATCACCATGATAAACAAATCACTCAAAGATGGAGCAAAGAAAGAGAATTTCAGACCAATCTCTCTCATGAACATTGACAAAAAAATACTCGACAAAATTCTGGCAAACTGTATACAACAACACATAAAAAAAAATCATCCACTACAATCAAGAAGGCTTCATCCCAGAAGTGCAGGGATGGCTTAACATATGAAAAACTGTCAATGTCATCCATCATATAAACAAATGAAGAAAAAAAAACACATGATCATCTCCTTAGATGCTGAAAAATCCTTTGACAATGTCCAGCACTCCTTTATGATAAAAGTCCTAGAGAAATCAGAAATACAGGGGAAATTCCTAAGTATAATAAAGGCGATTTACAAGAAACCAATAGCCAACATCAAACTAAGTGGAGAGAAACTCAAAACAATCCCTCTAAAAACAGGAACTAGACAAGGTTGTTCCCTCTACCCTTATCTATTCAACATAGTTTTAAAAGTTTTAGCCAAAGCAATAAGAGACTGAAAGGAGATCAAGGGGATACAAATTGGAAAAAAATGAAATGAAAATATCTCTATTTGCAGATTATTTGATTGTATACCTATGTGACCCACAAAATTCTATTAGGGAACTTGTAGAGCTGATAAACTCCATCAGCACGGTAGCAGGATACAAGATTAACTAAAAAAAAAAAAAAAAATTCAGTAGCTGTCCTATGCACTAAAAACAAACAGGCTGAAAAAGAAATAAGGGAAACATCACCTTATATAATAGCTGCAAATAGCATTAAATACCTTGGAGTAACTATAACAAAAGAAGTAACAGATCTGTTTGAAAAAAACTTTGAATCACTGAAGAAAAAATTTGAAGAGGATATCAGAAAATGGAAAGATGTCCCATGATCCTGGATAGGTAGGATCAACATAATAAGAGTGGTAATCTTAGCTAAAGAAATCTACACACTCAATGCAATTCCCATTAAAATCCCAACACAATATTTTACAGATCTTATAACCTTTTCATAAGAAAAAATTCTAAATCAAAATAAGACTAAGCTATTTATGCTCAAATACTTCAAATTTTGAGACCTAACACTTCTCTCATATTTTTGAAACTTGGACCTTTAATTATTGAATAACATATTTCATGAAATGCTATTTCATATTTTTTCTTGCTTTTAAATTATAATTTCTACTATTGAACACATTTGTTAATACTAAAATCTCTTTCGAATCTTTTCTTTACTCAGAGCAGTTTTTTTCTATAGGTCCTGGGTTAAGGTCCCACATCTCACCTGGTGTTTCACAGTCATAGGTGATCTCTATTAGCTTCTTCCATAAACAAAAATGCACATGGCATACTTGCAAGCATAACACTCATACCCATAATACAAAAGCAAAATAAATATTTTTAAATGCACCTAGAAATACCAAACCATAAACAAGCAAAGGGAGGTGGGAACAAATTATGAGAGGAGATGGTTAGGTCAGAGGAAACAATGAAATAGCTATCTTAATAAAAGGAGCCACTGTGGGACTAGAAAGAAAGTTAATGTTAAAGAAACCTCCAAGAACCCACAAAATGTACCTGGCCAGGGCTTCAAGCAATTGTAGATAGGATGCCTTAACAGGATATCCTCTATAGTAACATAATTGACCACCCTAATCCTGTTGAATAATAAAACTTCTGGAAGCATTACTTTCACTGACTTCAAGCTGTACTGTTGAGCTACAGTAATAAAAACAGACTGGTAATGGCATAAAAACAGACTGGTGGATCAATAAAATTGAATTGAAGTTTCTGTAAACCACACACCTATGAACATCTGATTTTTGACAAAGATGCCAAAAATATACAATGGAAAAAAGATAATATCTTCAACAAATGGTGCTGGAATTACTGGATGAAAGTATGTAGAAGAATGCAAATAGGTCCACATCTATCACCCTGCACAAAACTCAAATCCAAGTGTATCAGAGATCTCAACATAAACCCAGCTACACTAAACTTGATAGAAAAGTAGGTGGGAAATATCCTTGAACTCAGTGGCACAGGTGAATACTTCTTAAATACTTCATGAATATTCACAAACCTTAAGAACAACAATTAATAAACTGGATTTAAATTGAGAACCTTCCATAAGGCAAAGAACATGGTCAATAAGACAAATGACAGCCTACAGAATTGGAAAATATCTTCACAAACCTTTTATCTGACAAGAGGACTGATCTCTAAAATATATAGAGAACTCAAAAACCTAGATGCCAGCCCCCCAAGTAATCTAATTAAAAATGGAGTCCAGAGTTAAAACGGAAATTCTCTACAGAAGAATTACAAATGGCTAAAACACAGTTAAAGAATTGTTTAACATCGTTAGCCAGCAGAGAAATGCAAATCAAAACAATTCTGAGATACCACCTTACACCTGTCAAAATGGCTAAAATAAAAAACACAGATGACAGCCTATGCTTTAGGAGGTGTGGAGCCAGGGGAACACTCCTTCATTGCTGGTAGAAATGTTAACTTGTACAGCCACTTTGGAAATTAATATGGCAGTTCCCCAGAAAATTCAATATCAATTTCTCCAATTATTGCGCATATATGAATGGAAACACATTCTTTCCTATCCCAAGGACACTGGCTCAATATGTTTATAGCAACATTATTCATAATACCCAGAACCTGGAAACAGTATATGTGCCCCTAAACTGAAGAATGGATTAAAATTTGTGGTGCATTTACACAATGGAGTGTAAATAAAATAAAAAATAACAGGATAAAATTTACAGAAAAAATATATATAAGTTTGAAGAGTATTATTCTAAGTGAGCAAACACAGGCCCAGGAAGATAGACAGAATATGTACTCATATGTAAGTGGATTTCAGCCATAAAGCAAATAATATCCAGGCTACAAACCACAACACCTAAACTATTCCTAGGTAATAGAAGGAACTTAGGAGAGACATCCATGGATCCCCTTGGGAAGGAGAAATAGAGAAAATGACCTGAGTAAATTAAGGTCATAATAGGGAGTGAGCAGGGGAAGTAGAAACAAATCATGAGAGAAGATGGTTGAGTGAGAGGAGCAACAGAGAGAGAAAAAAAAAATAGGTATCTTGATAGAGGGAGCCACTGTAGGATTAGAAAGAAACGTGGTGAAAGAACCTTTTAACAATCCAAGAAGTCCCTGGTTAGGACTTAAAGCAATAGTAGAGAGGTTGCTCAAACAGGACTTCCCCTATAATCCTGAATGAATGACAACCCTAATTGTCATCATAGAACCTTCATTCTATTATGGATAGAGTCAGAAGCAGAGATCCATACCTAAGCACCAGGTCAATTTTCAGATCCAGCTGAAATGAAAGAGAGAAGGAAGAGTGTATATGAGCAAAGGGATAAGGATCACGAGTAGGAGATCCAAAGAGATGGCTGACCAGTGCTATTGGGAGCTCACTGACTCTGAAATAAACCTTGAGGAAACTTCTTAGAAAGGAACCCAATGCTCCAAAAGTAGACAACTGTCAAATAGTGTGGGCAGTTTGGGGGTGTCTTGCAGTAAGGTCAGAATATGTTTCTAGTGCATGAACTTATATCTCAGAACTCATTCCCTACAGAGAAACACCTAAGCCAGCCTTAATACTGGATGAGAAATTCAGGCCTACCTCAACAGGATATGCCAGGCTGAACTGACCATCCTTGGGACTCCTTGTCCTCCTTGGGGAATAGATGGGGGATGAGGTGAGGGGAGGCTAGGGAAGGACTAGGTGGGACTGGGAGAAGAGAAAGGAGGAGCAACAGTGGTAGATATAAAAAGAAAACTTTTTAAATAAATAAATAAATAAGATTCTAAGATTCCAACAAGAGAAATCTTCCAACCATAGGTAGTGCAATTGGTTGATAATTTGGTGTCAATAGTGTGCATAATTTTGTAGAGGTAGAAAAGAGTTGAATTTACTGAAGATTCTTACAATGCACCTTTCAATTTTCATTTAGGATGATTCCATTAAAAATTATAACCACCTTTAAAAAACACAGTCTAATATAAAGAGTGGAATTTGTAATCTCACTCGCTAGAATCCATAAAAAGATGTTTCTTTACCACTTCAACTAAGGCTGCTGTCATAGTGATTTTTCTGTTTCAATGATAAAGTACTATGACCATGATAACTTATAAAGGAAAGTGTTTATTGGAACTTCATGAATTTAAAATATTAGAGAATATGACCATCATGATGGAAAATATGACAACAGAATGACAGACATAGCTCTAGGTAAGTAATGAAGAGCTCACATCAGATCTACAAGCAGGAAGCAGAGAGAGAAAGAGAGAGAGAGAGAGAGAGAGAGAGAGAGAGAGAGAGAGAGAGAGAGAGAGAGAGAGAAGGTGGGGGATGGTGTAGGCTTTTGAAGCCTCAGAGAATACTTACAGTGGCACACCTCCTCTATCAGAGCCATACCCGTAACCTTTCCCAAGTAGTTCCTCTAACTGAAGATCACATATTCAATCAATGAGCCTATCAGTACATTATCCCAGCACCACAGCCCTGTCATTAAAGTGTTGGTTTCCTACCTTTCTTAAAGGTAAGAAATGAAAAGAAAGATCAGTTTGAACTCCACTTTATTATGAGAAAAAACTCTTTTTAAAAGGTGATTGTATTCCAGAGTGGCTGAAAAAGCTTACACTACTACCAGCAATGGAGGAGTGTTCCCCTTGCTCCCCATCCTCTCTACCATAGGCTGTCATCTGTGTCTTTAATCTTAGCCAATCTGACATGTGTAAGGTGGTATCTCAAAGATGTTTTGATTTGCATTTCTCTGATGGCTAAAGATGTTGAGCACATTTTCATGTCCCTTTCAGCCATTTGTAACTCTTCTGCTGAGAATTTCCTTTTTAGTTCTGAACCCCATTTTTATTGGGTTACTCAAGGTTTTGGGCTCTAGTTTCTTGAGTTCTCTATATATTTTAGAAATCAATCCTCTGTCACTTGTAAGATTGATGAAAATCTTTTCCCATTCTGTAGTCTATCGTTTTGTCTTATTGACTATGTCCTTGGCTTTACAGAAGCTTCTCTGTTTTAGGAGTTTCCACTTATTGATTGTTGTTCTTAGTGTCTGTGCTACTGTTGTAATACTTAGGAAGTAGTCACCTATGCCAATGTGTTGGAGAGTATTTCCAACTTTCTTTTCTATCAAGTTCAATGTGACTGGGTTTATGTTGAGGTCTTTGATCCACTTGGATTTGAGTTTTGTGCAGAGTGACAGGCTTGGATCTATTTGCATTTTTCTACACACTACCATCCAGCTATGCCAACATCATCTGTTAAAGATAATATCTTTTTTCCATTGAATATTTTGGGCCTCTTTGTCAAGGATCAGGTGTTCATAATTTTTTGGGTTAATGTCAGGATCTTCAATTCGATTCCATTGATTCACAAGTCTGTTTTTATGCCAGTACCAAGCTGTTTTTATTACTGTAGTTCTATAGTATAATTTGAAGTCAGGGGTAGTGATGCATCCTGAGGTTGTTTTGTTGACCAAAATTGTTTTGGCAATCCTGACTTTCCTGTTATTCCAAATGAAATTGAGTATTGTTCTTTTGAGGTCTGTAAAAAATTGTGTTGGAATTTTGATGGAAAATACATTAAATCTGTAAATTGCTTTTGGTTGGATTGCCATTTTTATTATGTTGATCATACTCTGGAATGCAGTATGGCAGTTTTTCAGAAAAGTGGGAATCAATCTCCCCAAGGATACAGTAATACTACTACTGGGCATAAAACCTAAAGATGCACATTCACACTACAAAGGCATTAGTTTAGTTATTTTCTAAGCAACATTATTCATAACAGCAAGAACTTGGAAACAATCTAGATGCCCCTCAACTAAAGAATTTTATTAACAAACTGTGGTACATCTACACAATGGAGTACTACTCAGCAGTAAGAAAAAAAATGATATCCTAAAATTTGCAGGCAAATGGATGGATTTGCAGAATATCCTTCTAAGCAAGGTATCACAAACCCACAAAGATAAGCAGGAGATGTACTCACTCTTTAATGGACTTTAAAATAAACAAAAAGTCAAGAATTCCCAAGTTGCAAATCATAGCCACTGAACAGCTTGGTATCTGTAGCACCTTGAACCAGCACCTTGGAGCTCATTCCCTCCAGAGGAACACCTGATCTAATCTTGATGTTGGCATGAGGAACGCAGATTTTCTTAGAATTTATGTTGAACTAAGCCACCTTGGGAACTTGGAACCTCCTGCCCTTGCTGGCGAGAAGATAAAGAGATGGGGAGATATTTAAGTGCCTGGGAGGGGTGGGATGGGGAAGGGAGTTTGAACAAGGGATACATAAATAAAAAATGAGACTTTATTCATAATAAAAAATAAATAAAAATAAAAAGGTGATTGTAGTTTTAATAGAAACTAAGTATATCTTACATCAATATATATAACATTTTCTCAGTTTATTATTAACCTATCAATTCTTAAGAACATTTCATGTTTTTATGAAATATAAAGATTAAACTATAGAAGTTATTTTTTGTTGCATAAATAGATAACAATATTATATAGAATAATTTCCTCATAGAAATATTTCTTGTGAATTGATATTTTATAAATAGAAATGTTATAATATGTTAATTTCTGATAACTATTAATTATAATAGTTAATTATAACTATTAATTATAATAATAAATTTTTATTATTTACATTTATTTTAATTCATGGGAATTTACCACCAGATATTTAGGTTTGTTTACTCATTCATATAAAGTATAAAATATAAATATTAAAACAATGTTTAAATATTTCTGCATGAAATTTTCTTTATCTTTTTGAATTACTATAAATGATGCTGCTAGATATTTTGATAACTTATTCAGTGAATGAAACTGTTTTCCCATTAACATCCAAGTGCTAACCAGAAATGATAAACTTATTCAAATATTTTTCTTTATGAAACACAGAATTAATTTGGATCCTCTAACACTCAGTGTCTAATCATTTTTTTATATAACAGAAAGTGGATATTCAATATGTAAACTTAAGATTTTAAGTCATATTACTCAGCTCTTCATTACCTGAGATGTTTGTGTCATTTTCTACCAAAAAATATGTAATTGTCATTTGATACTAACCTCTCCACAATAGATGACTTTAGAGTTCAGTGTTCTTTATATGTACCACATGTAATACATGAAAAAATGAACAAATGATCTATAGTTACACTTGTATCTTTTAATAATGTATAATAACAAGTCTCTTTTAACAATAACAGCATGTCTGTGATCTCTAGAGTCAGAAGCTTGCTGTGGCACATGCAGCTATACCAGACAAATATTTTTGCATTAGTTACAACCATTCTTTGAGAGATAAATTCTCCATACAATGCAGCCTTCAATGTTCTTTAGTATTTTATATTTTTTTAATTATTATTTTCAAATAAACATTGTTTAACAAAGTAATTTGTACTTCCTACAAATAGTAAATATCCTTGTTTTTTATCTACTGAGTTGAGTTTATCAATCCATACTTTATCAAAATCTATAGAATGAATGTAAATATGCACCAAATGCTGGAAACAGTTGTACTAATTTTACACTAATATGGAACACATCTTAAAATTTTTCAGTGAAGTGGGACTTTAGTACACACTAATTTTTGGAAAGCCTCCTTCACATCCTTGTTTCTCAGGCTGTAGATCAGAGGATTCAGCATTGGGTTAACGACTGTGTAAAATACAGAGGCCACTTTTACTGCCTGCCGAGAATTTTTGGAGTTAGGTACACAGTACAGGGAAAGTATGGTTCCATGAAAGATGGTGATGGCTGTCAGGTGGGAGGCACAGGTAGAGAAGGCTTTGCGACGGCCACTTGTAGATTTGATTTTTAATACTGTCACAAAAATGAACACGTAAGATGTGAGAATGATCAGTAGTGTACTCACTTCATTGAAGGTTGCAAAACAAAAGAGTAGCAGGCTGGGGATGTGTATATCGGAACTAGAGACGGCAATGAGGGCAGTATATTCACAGAAAAAGTGATTGATGACATTAAATCTTGAAAACTTTAGCTGGAGAGCATAGCAGAGGAGAATCAAGGTGGCAAATGTACCCCAGAGATATGATCCAATTACGAGCAGGTTGCACAGCTTCTGTGACATGGCCACTGTGTACAGCAAAGGATTACAGATAGCCACAAAACGATCATAGGCCATCACTGCCAGCAAGTAAGACTCAGCCACCACAGCCACACAGGATAAGAAGTACTGCAACATACAGCTGAAGTAGAGGATAGTTTTATCATCCAGGACCAAGTTTTCAAGCAGCTTGGGTGTAATGATGGTTGCGTAACAGAAGTCAACAAAAGAAAGGTGACTGAGGAAGAAGTACATGGGCGTGTGGAACTTTGGGTCAATATTAATAAGCGCTATCATCCCAAGGTTTCCTACCACAGTGATGAGATACATGAAGAGAAAGACCAGGAATAGGGGGATCTGAAGCTCAGGATAGTCTGTGAAGCCTAAAAGGGCAAAGATAATCTCCACACTCTCATTTCTTTCAGTTGGCACCATACCTCCTATTAGTGAGTAATGGAGGCAAAAGAGTTTCCTGTTTAATTCAAAATTATGTGAGAAATGTTAAATAATTCTCAAAGAAAAACAAGATACCATTGTAGTTTCATTATTTGCACATATTTAACAATGAGACACTTACTTTTTAATTCCAAGAAATAAAAATAAATAAATAAAAAGATGTAGCAATACTATTTGGCCATCTTTTGCATTACAGTGTCACTGAGGCCTATGCAGACTCAGAGGAAGTATAATACTTCTTTGTTAGTTGACTGCCAGAGGCTGAGGCAAAATATCTCTATATGTATACACCTCTCTCCTAAATAATGTGTCTGCAAATTATTGCATGCAAATAAAGATCAAAGTGCATCTTAGTTACATTGTCAGGAACATAACGTTTTCACAGTAGCCAAAGAAATCTGAATAAACTTACTTGCTATAGAGAAAAAGGCACCATGCACCTGGTGCACTGTGAATCCAAGAACAGCAAAAAGAGAAGGTATTTTATCTGTACCTTGTATCTCTGGGGACTCAAACTCTAGAGAAAATCTAAAAAAAAAAAAAAAAAAAAAAATATTCCATGTAGGCCTTAGAGCAAACAATTAACATGAACACCAAATCTCATTTTGATTCAACTTCAATAATTGGATTTTCCTTGACATGACACAGCAAACACTGCCATATAGTTCACTCTCAAGCACTGTCAGTTTAGAATTAAGATATTTGCAGTTACAGACATTAAAAAAGCATCCAAACACTGCCCTATCTACTGTTAAGTTCAGTGGACCTCTTTGGATTTTAGAAAGTGTATATAACAATTTTAGATAAATAATTCATATTTTTGCTAAACAATCCAAAAGGTTATGCATTTTGTATAAGAAACAAAACAGAAAAAGAAAAAACTCTCTGACTTGTTCAGTGTGTGATACAAGTCGCCATTCTGCTTGGGCTCTATAAACCAGCATTCATGACATTTCCTAAAGATCATTTGGCAGATAGAACTTTTTCAGAACATTGGGTAAACTATATATTAATTTATAGAGTAGATCTTCTGGATTTTCAAGGACCATAATAAAATGCTCTGAAGATAACTTTTTATCTAATTTTATTCAGTCAAGCATTTTTTACTGCAATTATTTCCCCCCACATATATTACATCTTGATTATATGATATATATAATGATATATCATGATTATGGCTTTGCCTCAATATTCTACTCCAAGTTCCTTCCAATCTCCACTTCCATCTGGATCCACCCCTGTTCTTTTTCTTATTAGAAAAAAATGTTTTCTATGGGCTAAAAATAAAACATAAGATAAAATAAACTACTAAATTGGTATAGTATAAAACAAACAAATAGAGGAAAAGAGCCTAAGATAAGGTACAAGAAACAGATCTAGACACAGAGATAAACTCATTTACACACTCAGAAATTCCATATGAACACCACACTAGAAACCCTAGTATATATGCAAAGGCCTGTATGTTAGAAAAAGAAAATATGAAATATATAAAATAAAATAAAAAAATATGATTTAAAAAATGTCTTTGCATGATAATTTGAGACAAGGAATCTCCAAAGATTCCATTGAGTTCATTTTTCCATTGGCTATCTATTGCTGAGCATGTGGCCTATGCTTAAAAGTATTTTATTTCACTGATGAGACTCCTTTGGAAAAACTAAATTTTCTTCTGTTAGCGGTAATTAATGGTATGTAGCATCTGAGTTGTTATGATTGAGGGCATTTTTCCTTTTTCATTCTTTCCTCAACCCCTGCTGCAATTTGTCCTTCCTGTTGTCTTTCAAATTCATGCCCCTTTTCACTGTTTTTTATTAAATGTATATTTGTATAAATTTAATCATATATTCCCAAACACTACTTATTCAGTCTATATACAATTATTTGTATGTATGAAGCTTTTGCACTCAGCTGATGCCTAGTATCAATGACTCAGTTTTAGAGTGTGTGCTAAAGTTTTAGAGACTCCACAGACCATTTGATATTGAAGAACACATCATTTAGTCTGCTCGTTCTGTGACACTTTATTATGAGGGTGAATGCTACTAGGAAATTGTTATCTTCTTTCCCATTGTGAAAAAAGAGTGTTGATTTCCCATTCAATATTGTAAACTAGGCACAACATAAATTATCAATACTCACATTTTATCATCTTGCTTTACATATTCCTTTCTTCAACCTGAGCACAAAGCAAGCACTCTCATAGTCTTGATGGTGATTTGAATACAAAATAAAGCAACAGAGCCATATTTTATGTGACTTCTCATGATATACTGACACATACAAAAGTGAAATGGAGCAGAACTCATCCTACTGCACAGTGGTCCTAAAAAACACCAGTTAACATTGTTCTAGTGTACTGTACATATGTGAATGTAAAAACAATTAAGGAAAATGTGGCCCTTGATTTGAAAGGAAGTAAGAAGAAATATATGAGGAAAATTATGTAATTATATCTAAAACATAAAAGAAACAATAAATGCATGCTTGGACAAGTGGGGTCACCTTTGAAACTAAATCTTCAGACAAAGCCAATAGCAATGTTATGGATGAATAGAATATTATCCTAAAACTCCATTATATACTTTCAACCTACAAAGAACATTTAGTGTCATAGCTCCACTGATTTGTAAGATCCAGAAGTTATGAAGTTATAGCAATGATTGGAGTTCCTCATCCCATTTTTGGCAGACTTGTTAGAATTTTTATAAACTATGTATTGTAGTATGGATGGTAGTATGGATGTTAAGACCCTTATTTTTTAAAGAAATAATGTTTCTCCCATGGAACACAGTTCTGATGGGGATTAGAAAATAGGTACACTAAGTTCTAATCATCATCTCTTTCTCACATAGGAAACATGAAGATCCAGAAGTAGAAGTTCTGAGATGCCTTGTAAAACCTCTACGTTCTTTTTTTAAACACTACATGGAAAATATAGAAGCCAGTGGGACTCAGAAGCATGTGTAAGCCTTCTTGAAAAATGTGGGGTCTCAGCTAACAGTCATCCCTATAGCCCTCCCAAGGGTAGCGTCAATGGAGTTTTAGCTCTGTTTTCTACATATTTCTTAAAGTAATGGATACACTCACTTTTCATGAAGGAAAATAACCTGCACATTCAACAGAAGAAAAACAAAGTGATTACAAAAACTTCATGTTTGCAGAACAAAGATTTTAACAACTGAGAAAGTCCCCTGTATCTCATCTTCATTTATTTCATGATATCATTTTTAATAATAAAACTTTACCTTTATTTTAATGTAGATTTAAATTTATGTCATTAATTGTTTGATGTGATGTTTTCTTTCATTTTATCAAAAAATATGTACCTTAAATTCTAAAATATCCTATTATTTATGCTAATATTTTATGCCTTTTATTGTATACAATCATCTATTATATTCAAGTTTATATTAGAGTATAACGTGAAATAAAAACTCATCCTTTGTTATGCAGTTTCAATTCTCCACTTTTGTTAATAAGATGAATTATATTGTCTCAACATAACTATGATGAGTGCTTTAAAATTTTGAACAGCAGAAATATGTAAGTTTATTTAATAGTTACTTCTTAAACATTCCAATGCCATTTTTATTTGAGGATTTTTACAACAAAACTGAGCATACATTTAGAGAACACAGAACAATAACACCTATCTCTTTGCTTTTTAAGTATGACACAATTTTCAAGAATTAAAGTAACCATTCTATTTGACAGAAAAAAATGATTATAAAACACTCAAGCAGAGGCACTTAATAAAGCTATTTAAGAAGAGCAAATTTTCCAACTACAGCTTTGATGAGCCCAGGATGAATTTACATGTCATTGATAAATTGAATCCAATTACTTTAAAAATATACACATAAAATTTTACTTTACTTTACAAAATAACTAAAATAATTGACAAATACTTCAATAGAGTTTCAAGAACTGCTATTTTCAGTATTCACATGTTTACAAAACAGTACTGTAAATTTTAATATATTAAAATTTTCTAACACCACAAAATGTCTCCAGATACATGGTTATTGATAGAATATGACTAATTTATTTTAATCATAAATTGAACCCCAAGAATTACAATGTATAATATAATAAGTCAAATTTTAGAAAGAAGATAACAAATCTAGGATATTAGGTGACAATGAGACTTGGTGAGGACTAACTTCCTTATTGTCTCTTTCACAACTTTGTTCCTCAGGCTGTAGATCAATGGATTCAGCATGGGAATCACCACTGTGTAAAATACAGAAGCCACTTTCACAATAAGCCAAGAAGCTTTAGGTTTAGGGACACAATAGAGGAAAAGGATGGTGCCATGGAAGATGGTGATGGTGGTCAGATGGGAGGCACAGGTAGAGAAGGTTTTCTGACGCCCACTAGCAGAAGGAATCTTCATAACTGAGATGAAAATGAACACATATGATGTTAGAATAATCAGCAGACTGCTGACCTCATTGAAAACAGCAATAATAAAACATAGTATCTGGCTGATGTAGGGGTCTGAGCAGGATGCAGACACAATTACAGAGTGGTCACATAAAAAGTTATTGATGGTGCGAGACTCACAATATGATAATGCAAGAAGAAAATATGTGAGTGTCAGAGAACACACTACACCCCATGTATAAGAACCAGCCACCAGGAAGGCACATAGCTGTTGAGACATAACAACAGCATAAAGCAGAGGGTTACAAACTGCCATGAAGCGGTCATAAGCCATTGCTGCCAACATGAATGTTTCAGCTACACCAAAAATACAGGCACAAGAAAACTGCAAGATACAACCATAAAAAAAGATAGTTCTGTCCTCCACAACTAAGTTCTCCAAGAGTTTAGGTGTAACTACAGTCGAATAACAGAAATCAACAAAAGACAAGTGGCTGAGAAAGAAGTACATGATGGTGTTAAGTTTGGGGTTTGTGTGGATGAGTATTATCATCCCCATATTCCCCACCACTGTTACAGTGTAGATGAACAAGAAGAGCAGAAAGAGTGGGACTTGTAGCTCTGGGTAGTCTGAAAAGCCCATGAGAATAAATGGCTGCTGGCTGCTTTGATTTCCTTTCATTGACTTCATGATTCCTGTTGGGAAAACAAGAAAAGTTGTTCATGTATAGTAGACAAAAAAGAAAGGAAGAAACAGAGAAAGTGAAGAGATACCTGGCTTCGCTACAGGGAATTATTAGAGCATCAATTCTCATACCTGGTTTTCCAACTGTGACACTTCTTAAAACATTTATTTTTTGAATATAAGAAAAACTTGTGGAAGTAAGAAATTGGGACCCTTTTAGAATGAAAACAGTTTATTTGGTTCACAATTCCACATCCTAATCAAACATATAAGGAATTCAGAAGGGAACTTACACAGGGCAAGAACCTGAATGTAAGAGCTAATGCAGTGATGCATAGTGCAAGAAGATGTATTCAAAGCCTGGTTTGTCCTTCAGGAGTTTCATACCCTGCATTCCTATCAAACTAGGCCAATCAGAACAGGGGTGTCTACCAACCATGAGCTAGGCCCTTCCACATCATTCACTAATTAAGAAAACTCCCCACAGGCTCGCCTATACCCCAATATTATTAACAGGCTATTTTGTCTTTGTTTTCTTTCTTGTTTTTTGTTTGCTTGTTTGTTGTTGTTTTGTTTTTTGAGACAGGATTCCTCTGTGAAAAAAAACCTCTTGCTGTCTCCTAGAATTCACTTCACAGACCAGGTTACCTTTAAATTCATAGAGATCTGTCTGCCTTTGTCTGTTCAGTGCTGAGCTATCTATCTTTCTATCATCTATCTATCTATCCATCCATCTATCTACCTATCCATCTATCTATATATATATTTATCTATCGATCCATCCTCACCACAGTTTCTACTTCCTCCTTGCTCCTGCTTTCTTTCCTCACAGCCACTGCCCCACTTCCTCTCCACTCACCCTATAATCTATTCCTCCTCTGCTTATATTCAGAAAGGTATAGGCTTTCCATGAGTATCAACAAAGCATAGCACATAAACTTGATATGTGGAGGAATTTTTTAAATTGAGGTTCCTGTCTCTTGGAAGACATTAGCTTGAGTCAAGTTGATATAAAACTAGTCAGCACAGAGAGAAAATTGAATATAGACACAAATAGAAAATAGAAAGAAATTACAAAATGAACAATATAGAACAAACTATAGCCTGAAGCACATTAAACAACTGTGCATTTTTTTATTTTTTTGGCAAAAAACCAACTTTTCTTTAATACTGAGATCAACACCAAGAATAAATGTGATTGAAAGCCCTAAGACCATAAGTGAAACACTGCAACTTGAGGGAGATGAATATAGATACCTGCATAGGATGATGCAGAAATATCCACTCCCAGTCTTCTAAGTTTTATTTGGGAATAAGCTCTACTCCCTGAGTATTATTGCAATAAGTCAGCACATTCACATAAGGTATAACTTTAGGCATTGATAATTTATTAGGACCACATTCTGCCCAATAGTTTATAGGACAGGATTAATATCATTTAAACATCAGCTGCTATTTACTTTCCTTTAAAACATCACTGTAACATCAGATTTGAGCATACAAATAGTATCTTTTACAGTAGTAGTCATACTTAACGTTAGTCTAGTAACAGAATTACTTGGAAAGTACTTTGTATCTTATGCCTAGAACTTTCAAATAATTTGTAAAGAGCAATAAATTAGAATTAGGTTTGCACTTAAATCAAATCTGGCCTGGTTAATATAATACCAGCAAACACACTATTAGCTTTCTGTGATTTTTTTCTATAGTTATTTTCAGTATTTTTAATTTCTGCAATATAAAAAGCAAATCTGATAAACAATACCTGTTAACAAAAATCATTGTCAATAGCCATACACAAAGAACTATTAGGTTTTAGAGAAATCTATGTGAGCTGCCCCCATATTTCTACTTGAATTTTAAGATAAGGAAGTGGAGTGCACTCACCTGAATTCTGATGCTTTTGATCAGAGAATTTTTTTAAGATTAATGAACCTCAGAATCTTTATTTTACAGGCATTTATATGCAATTTATATAGTAACAAGTGAGAGGCTTTTAACAAAACTGGAATTACATGGCAATAAATGTGCCAGAAAATTGAGACTTTATTTCCAGGATGTAGAAAATATCAGAAAATAGAGAAAATTCTTGAAAACTGAGTCTACAACACAAACTTTTCTGAAGCCTGACTCTTATGTACATCACTCTGATTGTACATGATTGTAGATGACATTTTCCCTAGTGGGTTGCACCAGTATATTTAGTTAAAATGCTATCTCTTGTGCCATGTATTTTCATAGGGAATATTACATCATCTAATTTGTTACTTCAACTGCTTTTACAATTACTAAAATAACAAATGATCACTTACTGAAGAAAAAAAGACAAATTTCACAGTTTGATTTTCTTTGGTTTTTATGTAAAATTTTATATATAATATTCTTACCATTCCCCAAGTCCTTCCAGATCTTATCCCCACCCTATCTAACTAACTTTGTCTTTTCCAAAAACACACAAAAACCAATACACATCAGAATTAAGAAAATAGAATTAAAAAAATATAAACAGGATCAACTTCCACTAAATTGGAACTAAAAAAATTAACTCACATATAAAACTGTAGAGTGCAGTATATTTTGGACAAAACAAACCCCTGAGAGTGCATTATATGTTGAACAACTACTGAATATGAAGTTTGTCTAGAATAGTTGATATACCCAATCTCACTCTATTGGAAAAAACTGACTTTACTTCTCCCAGTAGGTATAAGTGACAGTTAATTTCTCAACCTAGTAGCTAGGTTTTTATTTTTGTACTTATTCATTCATACATTTTAAAGTATAACAAAAGAGAATAAAATTAGATGAAAAAAAATGATCGATCACATTTAATTTGGATAAGACAAACCAATAGAAAGAAAAGAGACAAAGAGAAGGCACAGGAATTAGAGATCTACTCATGAATCCTACAGACCATCCCCATCTGACCTCCCTCCCCTTTGTCAACTCTGTACCTGCAACTCTAACACTAATAGGCATCCCATGTGAATACACCAGCTTAACAGGACAACAAAACAGTCAAAGCACAGCTAGCACACTTTCCAGAATTTGACTAAGGAAATTGAAACCAGGCACAAAATATCTACTGGGGAGAAAAAACGAAAAACAAACACACTAACTAACTAACTAACTAACTAACTAACTAACTAACTAACTAGTTAACTTACTTACTTATTAACTAAAAGAAAACAAAAGATACAGAAACAAATACCTAGAACTATAATCATTCTAAAAATCTGGCGCCTAGATGCCAGAGTAAAAATGCAATCAGTAATAGCCAGGAAAATAAGGTTTCACTCTCGCCCAGCTTGCTCTAAACATTTCAATATAAAAGAAGCACAAAAAAGAGCATAAATAAAATATATGAAGATGATGGAGCTTCTTAAAGGAGAAATACAAAGAAAATTCAGACCCTTTTCCAGAGCAGAGTCAGAGGAGAGCAGATTCCAGCACCTGGAACACACAATCAGAGAGTCCCTCTCAGGAGACTGGGATCAATCCCTAGGGTCTGATCTCAGACTCTCCCTAGCAGACAGGAGCTAGGCATGGGCTGTGAGGGGCTCCTTGGCCACACCTAAAAGACAGGACCTTGAATGGCCGGGCCCCACCTCTAGGGTGAACTGCATCATCAGAGAAGGAATGAGGCTTGACAATCAGACCCCTGTCCAGAACAGAGACAGAGAACGAGCAGACCCCTTGTTCAGAAGAGATAGGAGACAAACAAGCCCTCTTGCCCCAACTGATTATGAGCTGACAAATTGTGAACCACTGAAGCCATGGGCAGATGCCAGTGCAAAAATACATATAACAATAAAAAGAACAAAAGGAAACACCAAAAGAAACTGGTGATTCTACAACTACAAGACCTGAACAGAGCAATGAAGAGGAAACAGAAGGAAACAACAACAAAAACACTTATATGAAGATTATTGAAGCCTTCAAGAAAGATATTAAAAAAATTCCTTTAAAGAAATAGAAGAAAATACAAACAAAAAATTGGAAGAGATAAAAAATACTTGAAAGAAAACCAAAAAAAGGTAAACCAAAAAATGACAAACCACAACCACTGAACAGCTTGGGATCAGAAACACCTTGGACTGACACCTTGGATCCCATTCCCCCTAGAGGAACGCCTGACTCAGTCTTGATGTTGGGGGGAGAAAACTGGATTTGCCAGGAGTAGAGGCTGAACTAAGCAATATTGGGACTGCCTGCCCATGTGTGTGGGGGAATGAGAAGATGTGGAAAAGAGAGAATGACCTGATGTGGTGGAGGGGGAAGGAACCTTGAATAAGGATATACAAGGATAGAAAATGTGACTTCTTTATTCATAATAATAAAAGAAAAGGAAAAAAATTAAAAGAAATATTCTAGAAACTAAAAAGTGAAATAGAAGCAATAAAAAAGGCACAAAATGAGGCAAAGATGTAAATAGAAAATCTGAAGAAAAGAGCTGGAAGTACAGATACAGGCATAACAAACAGAATCCAAGAGATGAAAGACAGAATCTCTGGAGTGGAAGACTCAGTAGCGGAAATAGATACATCAGTCAAAGAAAACACAAAAACCAAAAAAGCGATAACAGAAAATGTTCAGGAAATTTGGGACACCATGAAGAGACCTAACCTGAGAATAGTAGGAATAGAAGAAGGAGAAGAATACCAGCTCAAAAGCAAAGATAATATATTCAATATAATCATAGAAGAAAACTTTCCTAACTTAAAGAAGGAAATGCCTATAAAGATACAAGAAGCTTACTGAACAACAAATAAACATAATCCACAACAAAGTCTGCTCACCACATAATAAGTCAAAAAACATACAGAACAAAGAAAAAATTTCAAGAGCTGCAAAAGAAAAGGATCAAATTACCTATAAAGGCAGACCCATCAGAACAACTCCTCACTATTCAATGAAAATAATGAAAGGAAAATGGGCTTGGTCAGAAATTATACAGACACTGAAATAGAATGGCTACCAACCTAGACAACTACACCCAGCAAAATTATACATCATAATAGATGGAGTAAACAAGATATTTCATGACAATTTCAGACTGTAACAATACATACTTACCTATCTGGCCGTCCAGAAAGCATTATAGGGTAAACTCCAACCTAAGGATCCCAGATACACCCATGAAGCCACAATCAATAATCCCACAGAGGAAAAGCCCAGAGAAAGGAAATACATACAAGCTACCAACAAAAGTATCAAGAATTATCAATCAGTGGTCACTAATATCCCTTAATATCAATGGACTCAACTCACGTATAAAAAGACACATACCAACAAGATAGATACAAAAACAGAAGTCATCTGTCTGCTACATAAAAGAAACACACCTTAAACACAGGCTCACAGTAAAGGGTTGGGCAAAGATTTTCTAATCAAATGGCCCTAAGAAACAAGCTGGTGTTGCCTTCATAATATACAACAACGTAGACTTTAAGCTAAAATCAATTAAAAGGGACCAAGATGGACATTACTTATCCATCTCAGTAAAAGTTGATCAATATGAGATTTCAATCATGAATATTTATGCCCCGAATATAAGGGCACCTATCTGTAAAATAAACACTACTAAAACACACATCCCACATCATTTCTCTCACTCTAATAATGGGAGACTTAATTCCCCACTTTCATCCCTGGATAGGTCAACCAAAAAGCAATTCAACATAGAAATAAGGAGTCTAAAAGAAGTTATTATGCAAATTGACTAAATAGATATTTACAGAAGTTTACACCCAAATGCAAAGCAATATACATATTTCTCAGCACCAAATGGAACTTTCTCTAAAATTAACATCTTAATTGGTCATAAAGCAAATATTAATAGATACTAAAAAATGGAAATAATCCCTTGTATTATAGCAGGCCACCAGAGCCTAAAGTTAGAGTTCAACACCATCAAAAATCACTGAAAGTCTACCAACTCATGGAAACTAAACATCACTCGACTAAACAACCTCAGGGTCAAGGAAGAAATTAAGAAAGAAATCAAAGTCTTCCTGTAATTTAATGAAAATGAATCCACAACATATCCAAACTTGTGGAACACAATGAAAACAGTTTTAAGAAGAAAATTGATAGCATTAGATGCCTATATGAAAGCCTAGAGAAATCCCACACTAGAGAACTAACAGCACAGCTAAAAGCCTTAGAACTATTAGAAGCAAACTTTCCTAGAAGGATTAGATGGCAGGAAATAATCAAACTTAGAGCTGAAATCAATACAATTGAAACAAAAAGAATAACACAAAGAACCAATGAATCAGCGAGTTGGCTCTTTGAGGAAAGTCAACAAGATAAACCCTTATCCAAACTAACCAAAAAGCAAAGAACGAGTATCAAAATCAGAAATGAAAAGGGGGACATAACAACAGACGCCCAGGAAATCACTTTGAAAACAGACCTTGGTTGGTTAGTCTTACAAGCTTTGAGTCAACATTGCCCTTGCAAATTTTGCAGACAGGACATTACTGTATATCAAAAAGGTTTTGTCTAGGATGATATTTTTTATAACTTGTAGAGAATCTTCCTGAACCAAACACAGTGAAACAAAGGGGTAAATGTTTTATGTATATATCACCTTAACCTCTCAATATTCAATAATTTGTATGGTTCTTGTAAGAAATGGGTCCTTGCTGTCACTTTGTGGATAATAATCTGTTTTTTTTGGCAATAGCCTATGTGGTCTAATAATTTTCATGGAACACCTTTGGATATCAACCAAATAGGGTGCAACCCAGTACTGATATTGGAAGGTTTATTTAGTAACAACAGATGACCATTCGAAGGGCGTGCTCATGGGTCTGCCTGTTCTTGGAGATACCAGCTTCAAATTCACCAACACCAGCAGCAACAATCAGGACAGCACAGTCAGCCTGAGATGTGCCTGTAATCATGTTTTTGATGAAGTCTCTGTGTCCTGGGGCATCAATGATAGTCACATAGTATTTACTGGTCTCAAATTTCCACAGGGAGATGTCAATAGTGATACCACGCTCAAGATGGATTCCACTGGGCCACCCTACAGGCAGATGAGATACGAGGAAATCGTTAAGGAAGTCGGCACCTACATTAAGAAAATTGGCTGCAACCCTGACACTGTAGCATTTGTGCCAATTTCTGGTTGGAATGGTGACAACATGCTGGAGCCAAGTGCTGATATGCCTTGGTTCAAGGGATGGAAAATCACTCGCAAAGATGGCAGTGCCAGTGGGACCACACTGCTGGGGGCTTTGGATTATATCCTGCCACCAACTCATCCAACTGACAAGCCTCTGCGACTGCCCCTCCAGGATGTCTATAAAATTGGTGGTATTGGAACTGTCTCTGTGGGCCGAGTGGAGACTGGTGTTTTAAAACCTGGAATGGTGGTTACCTTTGCTCCAGTCAATGTCACAACAGAAGTAAAATCTGTTGAATTGCACCATGAAGCTTTGAGTGAAGCTCTTCCTGGTGACAATGTGGGCTTCAATGTAAAAAACGTGTCTGTCAAAGACGTTAGACGAGGCAACGTTGCTGGTGACAGCAAAAATGACACACCAATGGAGGCTGCTGGCTTCACTGCTCAGGTCATTATCCTGAACCATCCAGGCCAAATTAGTGCTGGCTATGCCCCTGTACTGGATTGTCACACAGCTCACATAGCATGCAAATTTGCTGAGCTTAAAGAGAAGATTGATTGTCATTCTGGTAAGAAGCTAGAAGATGGACCTAAATTCTTGAAATCTGGTGATGCAGCCATTGTTGATATGGTTCCTGGAAAGGCCATGTGTGTTGAGAGCTTCTCTGACTATCCTCCATTGGGTCGTTTTGCTGTTTGTGACATGAGGCAGACAGTAGCTGTTGGTGTCATCAAAGCTGTGGATAAGAAGGCTGCTGGAGCTTGCAAAGTCACCAGGTCTGCCCAGAAGGCTCAGAAGGCTAAATGAATATTATCCCTAACACCTGCCACCCCAGTCTTTTTTTTTCTTTTTTTTCCTTCTTTATTTTGTATTTATCAAGAAAAAAAAAAACAGTAAAAAGAATTTAAAATGCGGAAGAGTTCACAATAACTATATAGAGAATAAGAATCATAAGCATGGCTTATCAAGGGTGGAAATACAAATAAGATTGCTAAACATATATTTTCTTTGTGTTCATCTTTCCCTCTGAATTTTTTTTTTTTCTATCCCTGTATATCCTTATTCAAGGTCTCTTCCCCCTCCCAACACATCTGGTCATTTTTCTTCTCTGAAACTCCCCATCCCCTCCCTGGGCAGGGAGCAGACAGTCCTATGGTCCCACTGACCCAGTAAAGCTTAGATCAGTTTCCACTTCTGGCCAAATCCAGTTCTTTCCCCCCTCCCTCAAGAGTGAGTCAGGTGTTCCTATAGTTGGACTGGGGTTTGAAGGGTCAGTCCAGGGTGTTTCTGATCCCAAGCTGTTCGGTGGTTGTGGTTTGCCTCTTGGGCATGTTTGGCTTTTTTTCTTGTTTGTTTGTTTAGAGACCACTAGT
>PVIH01015491.1:0-49440 GCA_004025045.1 Sigmodon hispidus | reverse complement strand
CAGCTTTTAGTTCCTGGCATGTTTCTTTCATAGATTTGTTCATCTCTTCCAATTTTTTGTTTGTCTTTTCTTCTATTTCTTTAAGGCTTTTTTTCATATCTTCTTTGAGAGCTTCGATGAACATCAAAAAGGAATTTTTGGTGTTGCTTCCTTCTGTTTCCTCTTCATTGCTCAGTTTAGGCCTTGTATTTGTAGGATCAACACTCTCTTCTGGAGTTACCATGTTGTCTTTTGTAGTATTATGTAATTTTTTGCACTGACGTTTGCCCATGGCTTCAGTGGTTCACGATTAGATGGGTCCTGGTCAGTTGTGGCACTCCGGTTTGTATGCCTCCTGTCACCTTTCTGGTCAGGGTCTGATTCTGTCTTTCAGAGACCCCTATAGTTGTTGATTCGCTCAGTCTGACGTCGTGGTGGGAGCCGTGCAAATTCCCTCAGCAGGAGCTGTGGATGTGTTCAGGGACAGAGTTTACCTGCCCCTGGTCCAGAGAGCACTGGGATTCTGCAGCCAGCACTGGGTCCTGGGAGTGGAACCAGAAGCAATGGGAGCTCAACTCTCCCTCCCAGGCTGGTATATAGGTGCTGAGGCCTCTTGCCCCCTCCTGACCTCTGGGCAGGGTCTGAATCTGCCCTTCAGAGACCCCTGTAGTTGGTTTGCTCAGTTCGAGGTCATGGCGGGGTTTCCCTCAGCAGGAGCTGTGGAAGTGGTCAGGGACAGATTTTACCTGCCCCTGCTCCAGAGAGCGCTGGGATTCTGCAGCCAGCACTGGGTCCCGGAAGTGGCTCTTGGGAAGTTCTTAAAGTTTCATTTAAAAGTAAGTAGATTTCTTAATAAGAAAGAAGATATTTCTCAGAATAGTAAACTTTATCAATGATAGTTTATGAATCGAAATAGACCTATTATAATGAATAGCCTAGAGAAAATGAAAATATAGGTAAAGTTATGTGCCCATATCTCGAAAGATACAAATTAATATTGAATTTGTAAAATAAAAGTTAGTAGTATACATAATATATACATCATCATACAGTACTAGTTATTACTAATTATATATATTTTTTCCAATCAGGGTAATATTAACTGTCTAAAAATTTCATGCATACTATAATTGGTCACTAATAATAAGACTTATATAAATTAATATGATTAAATATCATGCTTAAGTTATTATAAAGTTAGGTGCAGAAAATGTATTAATTTCCATCTTTTAACATCTCTTACTATATTAAAATCCCCACTAATTTTTTTATTATGGATAAAGTCATATTTTTTATCCATGTATCCCCTTGATCAAACTTCCTTTCCCTCCTACCCCTCCCAGTCGCTTTCTCTTCTCCCCATCATTTTATTTCCTCCCCAGCAAGAGCAGGAGGTACCAAGGTCCCCAGGTGTTTTAGTTCAGCATCCACTACAGGCAGATCCACTCTCCTCACCCCAACATCAAGACTGGGTCAAATGTTCTTCTGGAGGGAATGAGCTCCAAGGTGCCAGTCCAAGGTGTTTTAGATCCCAAGCTGTTCAGTGGTTGTGGTTTGCAGCTTGAACATGCTTTGTTTTTTGTTTAAAGTCCACTAATGAGTCAGTACATCCCCTGCTTATCTTTCTAGGTTTGAGATACCTCACTCAGGAGGCTATTCTCCAAATCCATCCATTTGCTCCCTCTAAGTTTTATTAGCAATCACCTAGATCATGTTCAACTGAATAATCTCCTAATTTCTTCAGAACTAAAACACACCAAAGCTTTGGAATTCATGTAATTAAATAAGATGTTTTCTGTGTATAACAGGTTCTCTGGAAATTTCATGGTAAAAAACCAGATGCTTTAGGATCCAATACTCGTCTGTACAAGTGGATTCCTCAGAATGACCTTCTTGGTAAGGCAAAGGGCAAAAAACAAAGAAAGCAAAGGGATCAACAAAACTTGATGACAATAAAAAACAAACAAACTCATGTACATTTATTTTAATAAATACAGAATAAATAATACCTACAAATGTTGCCATTCTGTTACTAAAAATCACCTTCTCTATGTCTAGAATTCTGAGTATCTTCAGTTCAGCACTAGTAACTGCCCAAGAATTGTCCATAGACTATATGAATTGTCTACAGACTATTTTTCATTATATTTTATTCTACTATAGGAATATTTCCAAAGCCTCTGAGAATCTTAGCCTCCATTTTCCCACTCCATTTTCTGTATTTTCAATGCATACAAAAGTACTATTTTTACCACAGCATGCTAATATATTTTATGATAAATTGGAACTTGATTGACCTCAGATGCCTCTATCCACCATTCTAATGGCTGTACCCCACACATGCCATACCAGTGTCACAACTATTTCTTTGAATAGTCTATTTGACTTTTAGGTTTTAATGCGATATTTTAATAAATTATTTGAAAATTTAGCACAATATATTTTAGTCAAATAAAACAATCAACTCCAGTAATCTTTTTCTCTCTCAATGTAGATATTTATTATTTAAACAGTTTTTTTCCTGTATATACAACACTGCTCACCTCCTTTCCCTCCTCTTAGTCTCTCCCAGTTCTTTCTCAATCTCCCTCCACCCCATGTCCTCATACATTCCTCAGGAGGGCAAGGAGCACCAAGGTAAATCAGTTTAGTCTGGCATATCCAGTTGTAGGTATGAGTTTTTCATTCCAGTATTAAGGCTATGTTAGGTGTTTCCCTATAGAAAATGGGCTCTGAGACCTCATAATCTGATTCTACTGAAAGAGGCTCCACAAATTGCCTAAGCCATTTGATAGTCTTCTACTTTGTTGGATTTAGTTCCTTTCCCTGAAGTCACATCAACTACTGTTTCTGATTCAGAGAGCTCCAAATAGCTATAGTCAGCCATCTCTGTGGGTCTCCTCCTCATGATCCTGATCCCTTTGCTCATATATACTTTCTTCCCTCTGTCTTCAGCTGGACAGTGAGCTGGACCTTGTGCTTAGCTATGGATCTCTGCTCCTGCCTTTATCCATTGCTAGATGAAGATTGTATAGTGATAATTAGGATGGTCAATCATTTGATTATAGGGTAAAGCCTTTTTAGGCACCCTCTCTACTATTGCTTGAAGTACTAGCCAGAGACATCTTGTGAGTTTGGGGGAGGGGTTCCTTAGAATGATGTCTTTCTAACCTCATAGTGGCTCCTTCTATCAAGATATCTATTTCTATTGTCTCTCTCTTTGTTGCTTCCCTCAATCATCTCCCTCTCACATGATTTGTTCTCATCTCTCCTAGCTTGTTCCACATTATGATCTTAATTCACTCAGGAGATCTTCTGTATTTCCCCTTCCCAGAAAGATCCGTGGATGTCTCCCTCAAGTTCCTTCTGATTCCAATATGTTCAGCAGTTGTGGTTTACAACCTGGATATTCTTTGCTTATTGTCTAAAATCCACTTATTCTTGAGTAGATACCATGTCTATCTTTTTGTGCCTGTGTTACCTCACTCAAGATGGTACTCTCCAAGTTCATCAATTTGCTTGAAAATTTTAGTTAGTTTTTTTTTTCTTCTGGTGGCACTCCATTGCATGAATGTACCACCATTATGCTAATCCATTCTTCAGATGAGGGGCATCTAGGTTTTTCCCAGATTCTTGCTATTATGAATAATGCTGCTATGAATGTATTTGAGCCAATGCCCTGTGGTATGAATGTGTGTCTTTTGGGGATATGCCCAAAAGTGATACTGCTAGATCATTGGGGAGCTTGATTTCCAGTTTTCTGAGAAATTGCCATACTGATTTTCAAAATGATTTTACACTCCCAACAGCAATGAAGGAGTGTTTCCCTTGTTCCAAATGTCCTCCTGCATAGGCTGTAGTCATTTGTGTTTTCTGATCAGATTCTGACAGGTCTAAAATGGTATCTCAGATTTGTTTTGATTTGTATTTCTCTGGTGGCTAAGAATGTTAAGCTATTTTTTAAGTGTCTTTCAGTCATTTTTGTTGAGAATTCCTTTTAGCTCTGAACACCATTTTTACATTGGATTATTTTCTGTTTTGACCTCTAATGTCTTAAGTTCTCTACGTATTTTAGAGATCAGTCCTCTGTCAGATGTAGGGTTGGTGAAGATCTTTTTAAATTTGTAGGCTATCATTTTATCTTATTGACTATGTCATTTGCCTTAAAAAAGCTTCACAATTAATGGAGGTCTTGTTTATTAATTGTTGCTCTTAGTGTCTGTGCTACTGATCTTTTATTTAGGAAGTGTTTACCTGTGTCAATGTGTTCAAATGTATTTTCCACTTTCTGTTATATCAAGTTCAGTGTAGCTTGGTTTATGTTAAAGTCTTCGATGCACTTGGATTTGAGTTTTGTGCAGGGCAATAGACGGATTTATTTGCATTCTACTGCATACTACCATTCAGTTATGGCAACACTATTTGTTGTAGATACTAACTTTTTTTCATTGTATATTTTTGGCCTCTATGTAAAAAATCAGGTGTTCATAGGTATGTGTATTAAAGTTAAATTCTTTGATTCAATTCCATTTATATACAAGTCTGGTTTTATGACAGTATTATGCTGTTTTTATTATTGTAGCTTTATAGTATAACTTGAAATCAGGGATGGTGATGGCTCTTGAAGTTCTATTTTTGAATAGAATTGTTTTGACAAGCCTGGGTTACTTGTTATTTTATATGAATTTGAGTATTTTTCTTTCAAGGTCTGTAAAAAATTGTGTTAGAATTTTAACAGAGATTGCACTGAATCTATAGAATGCTTTTTGATAAGATTGCCATTTTTACTATCTTGATCTTACTCATTCAGGAGCATGGGAGATCTTTCCATTTTCTGGTATCTTCTTCAATTTCTTTTTTCAACCACTTAAAGTTCTAGTCAAACAGATCTGTCTCTTCCTTTATTAGAGTTATTCCAAGATATTTAAAGCTGTTTGCAGCTATTATAAAGGGTGATGTCTCCCTAATTTCCTTTTCAGCCCTTTTATCATTTGTGTATATGAAGGCTATTAATTTTTTGAGTTAATCTTGTACTTTGCTACATTGCTAAAGATGTTTACAAGGTGTAAATGTTTCATAATAGAATTTTGGAGGTAATGTGTACTACTATATCACCTGCAAATAGAGATAATTTGACTTTGTTCTTTCCAGTTTGTATCCTCATAATTTCCTTTTGTTCTCTTATTGCTTTAGATAAAACTTTGGGTGCTTATATTGAATAAATAAAGGGAGAAATAACAGCTTTGTTTTGTTTTTTATTTTAATGGGATTGCTTTGTATTTCTCTTCATTCAGTTTGATGTTGGCTGATGGCTTGCTGCATATTGCCTTTATTGTGTTTTTACATTTTCCATGTATTGCTGATTTTTTTAGAACTTTTATTATAAAGGAGTATTGAATTTTGTCAAAAGCTTTTTTAGCATCTAAGGATATGAACCTGAGGGTTTTTTTCTTTCAGGCTATTTATATGATGGATGACATTGACAGTTTTTCTTTTTTCTTTTTTTCAAAAGTTTTTCATATGATGGATGATTTTTTGGTATGTTCTTGAATTTTGTTTGCTAGTATTTTATTAAGTTTCTTTATGTTTATGAGGGAGATTGGTCTGTAATTCTCTTTCATTGTTGGATCTTTGAGTGGCTTGGGTATTATTAGGGTGACTGTAGCTTTATAAAAAGAGTTTGGCAAAGTTCCTTCAGTTTCTTTCCTATGAATCAGATTGATAAGTCTTAGTTTTAGTTCTTTAAATGTCTGGTAGATTTCTGCACTTAAATTGTCTGGTCCTGGGATTTTTATGCTTGAGAGAATATTAATAAGAGCTTCAATTTCCTTGGAGGTTATAGGTGTATTTAGGTCATTTATCTGATCTTGATTTAATTTTGGTACGTTGTACCTGTCTAGAAAGCTGTCCATTTCCTTTAGGTTTTCTAATTTAGTGGAGGGTAGATTTTCAAAATATGACCTAATGATTTTCTGAATTTCCTGAGTGTCTGCTGCTATATCTCACTTTTCATTTTTGATTCTATTACCTTAGATACTCTCTCTATTTCTTTTGGTATGATAAGGGTTTATCTTCTTATCTGTCTCAAAGATACAATTGTTTAATTCATTGATTTTTTTTGCAATTTTTGTTTCAATTTTATTGATTTCATCCTTGAGCTTGATTATTTTCTACCTTCTTCTTCTTCTTTGTTTTTTAACTAAACCAACTGACAATTTTATTTTCACATTTCACAATATAAGTGAAGGCTACACATTCTTATCCCATTTCTCCAATCCAAAACTACTGTCAGGAATGTGATGTCTGGCCTAGTCATGTCAAGGCAAGTGAGCACCATCATAGGGCAAGCAGGAAGTCTCATCATTGGAGGCCCCAGCATCATGTGCATGTGGCCACTTATGGGTAGATTCATTCCAGGAGCAGGTCCCACAGGCATCATCCCAGAAGAAGGAGGGCCTATCATTGGCTTCATAGGAGGGCCTCCCATGTGGGGTGCTGGCATCATGCCAGGGTGAGCAGGACCTGGGAGACTGGAGGGAGATGGGATCATGGCCCTTGCAGGAGAAGGGACAAAGAATGGAACTGGAGTTATTTGTCCTTATTGAAATACAGCTGTTGTTTTGCCAATCAGGCTTTGGGCTTGCTCTTCCATTCCATTTCTAGTAGCAATCTTTCACATTCTCTTTGTGCTTCCAACCACTACAGTGTGTCTTTCTCATAGATGGAGAATCATGGGTAAAATTTGTTATCAAAGTAGTCATAATAAAATTTAAGCATGCTGCTCTGCAGGCCTTTGGCTACCTGGTTCTGTGCCACTGGGGAGAAAAAAATCACTACCTTCTTCTTTGGGGTAAGTTTGCTTTTAATTGTTCTAAAGCTTTCAGCTTTGCTTTTAAATATTGTGTGTAAAATTTCTCTAGGTTTTTCATGCAGCTATCTAGTGCTATATACTTCTTTCCACTGCTTTCATTGTGTCCCATAATTTTAGGTATATTGTAGATTCATTTTTATTGAATTTAAGGAATTTTTTTTTTTTTTTACTTTTTCCTTGACCCAGAGGTGGTTCAATTGAGAGATGTTTCGTTTCCATGATTTTGTAGAATCTGTGATTTTTCTTGTTGTTGAACTCTAACTTTAGATTATGGTGGTCTGATAAGATACAAGGAGTTATTTCCATTTTTTTGGATCAGTTGATATTTGCTTTATGACCAAATATGTGGACAAATTTAGAGAAAGTTCCATGGAGAGCTAAAGAAAAACAAATATTCCTTTTCTGGGGAGTGAAAATTTTATACACACACACACACACACACACACACACACACACACACACACACACATATATATATATATACATATTTGGGCCATAACAAATGTTAGATAACTTATTTCTTTGTTGAGTTTCTGTCTGGTAAACCTATCCATTGATGAGAGCGGGGAAATAAACGCTTCCACTATTAATGTGTGGGGTTTGATATAAGATTTATGCTTTAGTTAGTGTTTCTTTTGCATATGTATGTGCCCTTGTGTTTGGGACATAAATGTTTAGGATTCAGACTTCATCTTGGTAGACTTTTTTAAATGAATAAGTAATGACGGTGCTTATCTCTTTTGACTGATCTTAGTTTGAAGTCTAACTTGTTATATATTAGAATGACTATACCAGCTTATTTTGTAGGTTCATTTGAGTGGAAATTCTCTTACCAAACCTTTACTCTGAGGCAGTTTGTCTTTGAAGTTGAGGTTTCTATCTTGTATGCAGTTTAAGAAAAGAATAGATTCTGTTTTTGTTTCTAATGTGTTATAGTGTGTCTTTTTAAAGGTGAATTGAGTCCATTGGTATTAAGGGATATTAGTAACTAGTGACTGTTATTTCCTGATATTTTTGGTGATAATGTTTTGTACATTCCTTCTTTGGGTTTTTCTTCTGTTAGATTATCTATTTCTTGTAGTTTCATGGGTGTATCTTGTTTCCTTAGGTTGAAGTTTTTCTACTATTGCTTTCTATAGGGACAGACTTGTGAATAACTATTATGTAAGTCTTGTTTTGCCATGAAATATCTTTTTTACTCCATCTATAGTAATTGATATTTTTCTGGGTATATCAGTAGTTTGGGTTGGAAACCATGGTACTTTAGTTTCTGTGTAACATCTGATGAAGACCCCCTGGCTTTTACTGTTTCCATTGAGCAATCTGATATTATTCTGATGGGTCTGCCTTTATAAGTAATATGGCCCTTTTCCTTTGCAGCTCTTAATATTCTTTCTTTATTCTATAGGTTCAATGGCTTGATTATTATGTGATGAGCAGACTTTTTTGGATTATCTAGTTTATTTTGTGCTCTGTAAGCTTCTTGTATCTTTATAAGCATTTCCTTCTTTAAATGAGGAATGTTTTTGTCTATGATATTGTTAAATATATTTTCTGTGCCTTTGAGCTGGTATTCTTCTCCTTCTTCAATTCCAATAATTCTCAGGTTTGGCCTTTTCATGGTGTGTCAAATTTCCTGGACATTTTGTGTTATGACTTTTTGGTTTTACTGTTTTTCTTTAACTGATGTATCTATTACCACTATTGAGTCTTCCACCCAGAGATTCTTTCTTCCATCACTTGGATTCTGTTGGTTATGTTTCAATCTGTGGTTCTGGGTCTTTTTTTTTTTCCCAGATTTTCTATTTCTAGCTTTGTCTTAGTTTGTGCCCTCTTTATTGCATCTATTTCTATTTTTGTTTGTTTTCTTTTTCTTGGTTTTCTTTTTTCAGGGATTTGTTGATCTCTTTCTATTTTTTGCTTGCATTTTCTTCTAATTTTTAAGAAAAAAATTTCTTCTTTTAAGGCTTTTATTATCTTCATAAATTTGTTTTTAACATTAATTGTTTCTGCTTTTTTTACATTGCCTTGCTCAGGTCTTTTTATTTTAGAACCACCAAATTCTGATGGTACTATGTTGTTCTTTATATTGTTATATGTAGTCTCGCACTGGCATATATCCATTGTTACCTTGGATCACTGCAGCTTTTGTCTATCTCAGGGAGATAATTTTGATGTAATCTGTTTTTTTTTTTTTTAAAAAAAATATCTCAGGAGGCCTCTCTTGTTCCAATTTGTGTTTTTGGTCCACTTGAAGGAAGCATATTTTGTGTAAAAGTGACCCCTCTTTAATCCAGTAGGTGCTGATACATTGTGGGTCTCAGGTAGCTGTTTTTGATACAATAGAAACTCATAGTCTTCTGTGGGCCAGGAGTTTGTGAGTTTCTTCTAATTTTCTTCTTTTTATTTATTTACTTATATATTTTATAAAATAAAGTCTTTTTATCTATATATTCTCTTGTTCCAACTCCCTTTCCCCTCTCAACTCCTCCTGATCAGCCTTAAGCCTCCCTCTTTCCATCCCTCCATCCACTCCCCCAAAAGAGCAAGAGGTCCCAAGGTGGATTAGCTCAGCATTCACTCTAGGCAAGTCTGCTTTTCTCATCCTAATATTAAGACTGGGTTAGGTGTTCCTCTGGAGGGAATGTGCTCCAAGGTGCTTGGAATGGCTCCAATTATCTTTTTAACACCTATCAGATATAACATCTTTCTTCCCATGTACACCCTTTTCTCTTTTTTTGATTATTATTATTATATCTCTACATACATATGGATTTAGAAATATAACTTAATGTATTTAGTTAGTATTTTTCTTATGTTTTTGGACTTATCACTTGTTATTGACTACTAAAGTTGGGTCCCTCCTTGGGGACCTTGATTCTCAGCAGTCATTAAGTTCTCATGTCTCTTCATTTGGAAAAAGCACTGTGAAATTTTCAACCATTACATTGTCATATCAACTAGAGTATTCATTGTACTGTACTTGGTTAGATATACAAAGTTGAGAATCAATGGCCACAGTCTCACATTACTATAAGAAGACACAATCTCAGAGAATACTTCCTTGTTCTGTGATTCTTATAATATTCCACTCCTTTTCTGAAATGTTTCTGTAGCTAATGATATAGGGGTTTGTGTTATAGATGTATCATGTGGAGTTTTATACCTCAAGGTCAGTTGTTATCTGCATTTTGACAAATTTGGCTTTCTATAACAGACTCTGCCTATTGCAAAAAAAATTGTGATTCCTTGATTGTGGATGAGTGCTACACTTATATGTGAGTATAAGGATTTCAAATGCAATTAAAAATTACAATGATTTGGAGAAGTTTCAGTTTTAAATTCTTTATGTCACAGCCTCAAGGGAAATTCATTCCTTGCACCATAAAATTAAGCAGGTAGACATTTTTATTTCCACTGGATTTTTGGCCATAATCATCTTACTTTTATTTTCTTATGCAGTAATATTGTTTTCATTTCTTCTTTCAAATAGTCTTCTCTTACCTCTCCAGCCCAATTAAGAGCTTTTGCTATATAAGTCCATGGCAGTTTCACTGTAAATTAGTGGCTATCTTAAGTTTGCTATGAGAATAGCCTTCTGTGAACCCTTATATTTAACTTCTGTTTAATATTTTAATCAATAATTATGTAAAAGTAAATCTCATTATAGGTCATCCAAAAACCAAAGCTTTCATAGCTCATGGTGGAACCAATGGCATCTATGAGGCAATCTATCATGGCATTCCTATTGTTGGGATTCCACTCTTTGCGGATCAACCTGATAATATTAATCGCATGGTAGCCAGGGGAGCAGCTGTTAGCGTGGACTTCAATACACTGTCAACCACAAACCTTCTCACTGCCTTAAGGACTGTCATTAATGACCCTTCGTAAGTATAACTATTTCTGTTGAGTATTTTTTGAGACAGAGTCTCACTGTATAACTGCAAGACAGTCTTTGAAGTCATAGAGATCTACCTACTTCAGCCTATTGAGTGCTGGTATTAAAATTATGTGTCATCATGCCTGGTAGACATAAATATATTTTTATAAATATTGATGGAAATACTCTTTTCTTAAGTGACAGAAACTTTATTTATTTTTATTTTTTATTATGAATAAAGTCACATTTTCTATCCGTGTATATCCTTATTCAAGGTCCCTTCCCCCTCCCACCCCCTCCAGTCACTCTCTCTTCTCCACATCTCCCCATCTCCTCCCCAGCATGGGCAGGAGGTCCCAAGGTCCTGATATTGCTCAGTTCAGCCTCCACTCCTGGCAGATCAAAAAAGCAAAAGGCAAACCATGTCCAAGCTGCAAACCACAACCACTGAACAGCTTGGGATCTGAAACACCTTGGACGGACACCTTGGATGCCACTCCCTCTAGAGGAAAACCTGACTCAGTCTTGATGTTGGGGGGAGGAAGATGGAAATATTCTTATAGTTGTAATATGAAGTTTCTGGCCAGTATAACTCCACTAATCAGACCTGTCTGCTGTCACTTATCTGGACCAGAAACCCCACTTAACTGTCCCAAAGAAACACACAGATGCTTATATTAATTTCATGCTGTTTGGCCTATGTTTGAGGCATATTGCTATCTTGATTTTTCATCTGAATTCAACCCATTTCCATTAATCTGTCTTGCCACATGGCCTGTGACTTATCTGTGTTATTGTTACATGTTGATTATTGGGTGGCTATGTCATGTATTTCTTGACTCCACTTTCCTTCTCCTACCTGTTCTATGGTTTTCTGATGCCCAACATAGGTCAAAACAGTCTTTATTTAAATAATAATATTCACAGCATAAAGAAAGACATTCCCACATTATATAATTAATATATGTATTGTAATTTTATTTGAAGTAGTATAATGGTGAAAAATATAAAATTATTTTGCATATCTAAAATATGTATGTATTTCAACAATAATGTTATATTTGTCATCATAGAATAAATGAAAAATGATTAGTTTAAAATGTTTCTTTATATATAATGTTTCAAATATACAGTTTTTGGCAGCAAAGACTATATATAACTATGATGGAATAGACATAATAAAGCAATCATGAACTTTAAAATGAGTGTTTAAATATTTACCCAAATTTTCTGAAGCAATAAAACTTTTGTGAAATTTTATTTTATTTCTTCAATATTTTTCAAGGAAGATCTCATTTTATAGTACTGGGCTAGCTCAGATTCATAGAGATCCCTCTTGAATCTGCCTCCCAAGTGCTCAGATAAAAGGTGTGTTCTACAAACACTGCAATGGCAGTTGTGGTGAATAGCTTTGACAGAATTTGTTATAAATTCTATTATATGAGTTGTCAGACACACTTAGGATTATTTAGGTGGTATTATCACTCTAAAATAAATGTCAAGTCTTATTGAACTCATAGCCAACATCTAAGTCTTCTGTGCTAATGATGCCAACAAAAGAAGCTATGTTAGTTAAAATGTATGTTAACAGCTTGATTATGAGATAAAAGCAAGCATACTTGAATGAAATGTAATATTAAATTCATAAAATACTCAGGGAACACTATTGACAAGTCAAGGTTTACCAAAAATCAAATGGACCTAATTAGAAAGTCCAGGGGGAAAACAACAAAAGGAAATGCTACTGATTCTGACATACATAGTCTTTGTGTCCAGAAACAAAATTGCATTTTTTCATTTTGTTGAGGATTCAGATGGAATTTCTGTGTAAGGAAGAATTATAATTCAATGGATGTTTTAAAAATTGTAAATCTAGTTGTAGATTGAAATTAGGAAACAGAGGTCAGAGAGGAGAAACTGACACTGTAGAGGAAATATCCAATATAACACATTTCCCCTGTAAAGCTTTAGACAATTCTTGTGTACTTGACATACAGGTCTTATATCATGTGTATGTTCCTCAAATAAAAAATGTTTAATTCTCATTACTAACTTTTTCTTTTCAATTTGGAAAATATTGCTGATCTGCAAAAACTTTTATTAAAAATAAGTATTTTTAGGCAACAAAGCAAAAGCAGAGCCAGCACTTGTAACTAAGGTGCACTTGAATGCTGGTAATCTTATAAGGTAAAAAGTGGGTGGAGAAGTACATTAAGTAGTTCAAGGCCCATGTAATCTACACACCAAGTCTAGAATAAGCCTGTGCTACATGAGACTGTCTCAATTCTCCTCCTTGTCACTCAACTCTCCTCCCTGTCATTAAACTTTTTATTCTTTTCCTAAATGTTTCTCCATGCTGCTTTATAAAACATAGCAAATGTATGCAGTTAATTTTGAGTAACTTTAGGGGCTTATTCCCAAATCAACAAATGTTAGGTAGCTCTGAAAATTAGCTTTATTTTAATGATAGTTGTATACTTTGTCCCACCAGTTATAAAGAGAATGCTATGAGATTATCAAGAATCCATCGTGATCAACCAGTGAAGCCATTGGACAAAGCCGTCTTCTGGATTGAGTATGTCATACGCAACAAAGGAGCCAAGCACCTTCGTCCAGCTCTTCATCACCTCACCTGGTTCCAGTACCACTCTCTGGATGTGATTGGATTTCTCTTGGTCTGTGTGTTAGCTATGGTATTTGTCATCACAAAGTGTAGCCTTTTTTGTTGCCATAAGACTGCTAACATGGGTAAAAAGAAGATAAAAAAGTAGCTTCATTGAAACCTGAGGAATCCTGAGACATGAGCATGTTACACTTGCTTCTAACAGAAAGAGGTTAAGATACCAGATTCTCACATTCTAAAATAAAAGTGTAAAGTCTTTATTGAAGATTTCTTCCATGTATTTTTAGATAAAATCTGACTTTATTTTGTTTAGAAAAGTACACATTATCACCAATTTAAGAAATACATAACTATATGTTGATATGTTAAAAAGTAACATGGAAGATGATACATTAAAAGCATTTTTAAAGTCCCAGAACAACTAAAACAAGCAAGAATAATTTACACACAGAGCACGAAAGAAGGTATATTAAAGGACACTTTATATCATAAATAAGCAATCTTCAAATATTTTTTAGCTCATTTGTACTTCAAGATTATTTGGGAAAAGCATGTACATCTATATAATATAATTACATGAAAATTATCATGTTTAGCTTGGTATTGGCGATTCACACCTTTAATCTCTGCACTTGGGAAGCAAAGGCAGGTGGAATTCTGTGAGTTGGAGGCCAGTCTTTTCTATGGAGTAAATTCTAGGATAGCTGAGTCTACACAGAGAAAGCCTGTCTCAGAAAATTATCAAATTCAGTTTATAACTAATGGAAGATAATAGTGATAAATTAATAGTAATAATTAATTCCATACAAATGTACATGACATAATTTAAAGAACAAAGTTACAGCTAGGAGTTTAACCATGATCTGCTGCAGTTTGCATTAACTGCAGGGATCCCGAGTAACCCCGGTGAATAGTTAACGTGACTTTATGTCTGGAAAGTTTTGTGTAATAACATTTAAAAATGCTTTCTTGTATTTCATATGTTTAAGTTATACAAGATTTCAAGGCAAATGTACACTCAGGGCTCATAAAACTAAGATTAGAATATTTTGATGTAATTGAGAAGCTATCTTTATCAACAATCACAGAGCTTAAGGGTGGTGAATATAATTCACATGGACATAAAATGTTTGAAAATACCTCTAAATGTTAGTTATCTTTACAAATGTCCAGCCTACTCTAACTTCTTTTGGTGGACTATTTTTCTTGTTATTTTAATTACTTAAAAATAATTAAAATAATAATAAATAATATTAATAATAATATAATAATAATAATAAGTCAGAAACCAGACTTTCAAAATAAACATCTTTTTTTTTCTTTGAATAAGGAAACTCATTGTTTCTGGTTATTTTTTTGTACACACACCTCTCATCCTTTATTTACTAAATGACCTATGATGAATGTTATCATCATCCAAGCAGAGGCATTTTTTCATGGTGTTTACATAAGTCTTCCTACGTGCTTCTGTTAAATTCCATTATTTTGTAGCTTCTACAGCCTGACAAGATTATTTATGCTCTTTCCATCTTATCTTTTTTGTCACAACTGAGTTGAACACTGTTACTCTAATTTCAACATTTTGAAGTAGACCTGAGCTGTCAAAAGTCCATTTCCTCTCACACCTAAAGTACACATACAAGAGAAGACCAGAAAATTTTTACGTCCTAACATCACCTACCTCATAGTATGTACTGAATTTGAAATGTCCCCCACAGACTTACAAATTTGTTTTGTTGATTTTGTTTAATTTATTCATTCAGAATTTCTTAGGGTTAGGGTTAGGTGAAAAATTAAATCCATCCTTTATTACCAGATTCCTACTTCCTACTGGATCTCACCCAATATGACCATATCCCAACTTTCTGCCCTCTTATTTTATTTCTAATAACTCAGCAAGTCCAATTAGTGCTCTCTGTAGATGCAGGCATGCATTTATGGTGGGCATTACTGGATCATGAACAATGTACCAGTATCAACTCAACCCCCATTGTAATTATTCAACCTCTCATAGAATTTGTGACTATCTATAGTTCTTTATTTATGAGTGAAGTATTGGGAGCTTCTTTACATTTATTATAAAATTTTGGCTACTTGATCTTAAGCAAGTTCTGTTTTTCTGCCAGATTCTCTGAGTTTTTTAATGCAATAGCCATAGCATGCCAAGAAGAAAATATTCCATAGCCTTTCTTCACAGCATCAGTTTCTTAACATTCTTTCCTAATTCATCTGCAGGATTACTTAAACCTTCTCATGGGTCTGATCATTCTCATCCCTTTGAGTGGATGTAAGTCTCTAGATTGATTGATACCCACTACAACAAAAGTTTTTCTGACAAAGACTGAGAAAAAACCAAATCTTTAGCTATGGCTACTAACATAAACATATAGAAGTTAATTTGACAACATGACCAGTTAGCAAAATAGCAATAGTTGATTCTATTTTGTGGACCTTTAACCAATAGTATCAGGTTGTACCTGGTAAAGTGAAGCTCAAATGCAATTAGAAAATATTTAGTTATCTATCTAGTTAGCTTTAGTTACTTACTTGTCAAGTCCTAGAGGCATCTGTGGGGTAAGTCTGGGTTCTCTAGACAGCAGATTAAGCCTTCCTACATCATGATGGTCTGGGACTGAAAAAGGAAGCTAACTAAGAATCAGTCAAGGAGTTAAGCTACTCCCACTTTATTTTAAATTCATTTTAGTTACTGTTCTGATACAGTCATATGGTGATCACACTTAATTAACATTTCAGTCACTAAAAATTGAGGAATCCTAAATATCAGAAATAAATCAGCAAATTGAACTCAGGTCATATCATTGAGAAAGGTTGTATTACTAACTTGCCCTTTCCGTGACAGCTTAAGCTGACCCTATATTAAGTTCATGCTGAGAAGAGACCATGTCTTCTTAGTATATCCCAAATTCAGACAGCAATGTGATATTCAGTGAATAGTTTTTTAATAAATCTAAGAATCTAGTTCTATAATCTGGGTATATACTATATATTTTATTGACAATTTCTTTAAATCTATCTTGTTGTTTTATTTTTACTTATTTTACTTTTGACACTGGTTCTTTCTTTTTTAAAAAATCAATATCAAACTATATAAAAACCAAAACCTTTAGAATAGATAAAAATTTCCATACAGTAATAAAACTTCTCTTTTCTCTAAAATATGAGAAACATAAAAAATAAAACCTAAAGCTTCTCAAGCCAAGTTAGGCTCAGCTACAGATAAAGAAAGCACAGTAGGTCACAGATAATGCCCACAGATGCAATATGCATATACCCTAAAGGCACACATTCTCACCCCAAAAGCATTAGCTCAAATATGTTCATATCAGCATTATTCATAATAGCAAGAACCTGGAAACAACCTAGATGCCCCTCAAATGAAGAATGGATTAACAAACTGTGGTACATCTACACAATGGAGTACAACTCAGCAGTCAGAAAAAATGATATACTAAAATTGTCAGGCAAATGGATAAATTTGGAGAATATCCTCCATAGTGAAGTCTCACAAACTGAGAAGGATAAGAAGGGGATGTACTCATTCATTAGTGAACTTAAGAAAAAACATTCATTGAAAGATGAACAGCAAATAAAGTGATTTAAAACACATGCGCACACACACACACAAACAAAACAAAACTTTGGGTTATACTACAAGTTTCTTGTGGGTAGGATAAAATTCTAAGTATAAAATAAAATTATTCTAATCTGATATCATAGCTGATTCATATATAACTTGAAAGTGAGATTTAAGAAATGGGATAGTGCTTCAAGGCACAGAAACACAAGTACATAGAGAAATACAAACACACACACATATACACACACATGCATACATACACATGTACATACACATTTCCACATAAATTATTTTACTTAATAAATAGCTGCATAAAAGAAAAAGCAATTTCTCTGTTTATATGTACATTGGTGTTGTTGGAAGTTTCTTGGGCCTACTTAGCTTTGTGCTCCACATCAATCTCCTCTACTATTAAACCCACAACTGCTTAAAAAAATTAACTCAGTGGTTTAATATTGTAGTAAATGTTGGGCCAGTAGTTCAGAAATATTACTGACTAGCTCTTACATGTAAATCAACCCATAGATCTCTTTTTTATTTTATTTACAAGATAAAGTCTTCTTTATCCATGTATCCCCTTGCTTCCCTGCTCTTCCCCCTCCCAACCCCTCCTGGTTACCCTTAAGCCTTTCTCCTTCACATCCCCCAACCCCTTCCCAAAAACGGCAAGAAGTTTCAAGGTGTATCTCTTTTTTATTGAAAATGTTTTTATTTCCTGAACTACCATTGCTCCCTTCCCTTCCCTCACCCTAGTCCTCTCTGTCCTTCCTCAGCCTCCCCTATCACATCCCTCCAATTCATTTACCAGGGAGGGCAAGCAGGCCCAATGTGGCTAAGTTTAGTCTGGCTTATCCAGTTGAGGCAGGTCTGTTTCCCACATTCCAGTACTAAGGTTGAGGTAGCTGTTCTTATGTAGGGAATGGGCTCAAAGATGTCAATTCATGTGCAGGAACATAGTCTGATCCTGCTGCAAGAGGCTCCACAAAATGTCCATGACATTTGACAGATGTCTTCTTTTGCAGGGGTTAGCTCTTTTCCATGAATGTTTCTAAGAGATCATTTCAGAGTCAGTAAGCTCCCAATAGCCCAGGTCAGCCATTACTGTGGATTGCCTTCTCATGACCCTGATCCCTTTGCTCATATACTCTATCCTTTCTCTCTCTTCAGCTGGGACCAACTAAGCCATCTTGCGACCTTGGGATCTCCTGCCCTTTCTGGGGAGGAAATAAAAAATGGGGTGAAGAGAGAGTGACTGGGAGGGGAGAGTTTGAACAAAGGGACACATGGATAAAAAATGAGAAATTGTTCATAATAAAAAAAAATTAAAAAAGAACTACCCAAGAGCGAATTGAGGAAACAATGGGCAGATGCCAGTGCAGGAATACATACAATAATATAAAGATCAACAGGACACAACCAGAAGAATAAAGTGGTTCTATAACTCCAAGACTTGAATATGATGAAGAACAAACAGAAGGAAACAACCTTAAAAACAGATTTAAGAAACAAACAGAAGCCTTAAAAAAGAATATAAAAATTTCCCTTAAAGAAATAAAAGAGGGGCTGGAGAGATGGCTCAGTGGTTAAGAGCACTGATTGTTCTTCCAGAGGACTGGGGTTCAATTCCCAGCACCCACTGGCAGCTCACAGCTATCTGTAGTTCCAGTTCCAGGCAAACACCAAGGAAAATAAATAAATATGTTTCAAAACAAAGAAATAAAAGAAAATACAAACAGAAAATTAGAAGAGATGAACAAATCTCTGAAAAAAAATAAAGAAAACTGAGAGAAAGAAAACAAACAGGTGAAAGAAACATTTCAAAAATTAAAAATTGAAATAGAAACAATAAAGAAGGCACAAACTGAGACAAAGCTAGAAACAGAAAACCTGAACAAAAGACCTGGAAACATAGATTCAAGCATAATCAACAGAATCCAAAAGATGAAAAAGATTCTCTGGAATTGAAGACTTAATAGTGCTAATAGATACATCAGTTAAAGAAAACACTAAAACCAAAAAAGTCATAACACAAAAGTCCAGGAAATCTGGGATATCATGAAAAGGTCAAACATGAGAATAATTGGAATCAAAGAAGCAAAAGAACACCAGTTCAAAGACACAGAAAATATATTCAACAAAAACACAGAAGAAAATATCTCTATCCTACAGAAAAAAAATGCCTGTAAAGACACAAAAAACATACCGAACACCAAATAGACTAAACCCACAAAAAAGTCTGCTTGCCATATAATAATCAAAGCACTAAACCTCAGAACAAAGAAAAAATAATAAGTGCTGCAAAGGAAAAAGGGCAAATCACCTCGAGAGGCAAACCCATCAGAATAACACACGACTATTCAATAGAAACAATGAAAGCAAGAAGGTCCTGGTCAGACACTATACAGACACTAAAAGTGCATGGGTGTCAACCTAGACTACTGTACCCAGTAAAGCCATCAATCAACATGGATGGAAAACAAGATATTTCATTGCAAAACCATATTTAAATAATACCTAACCACAAGTCCAGCTCTACAAAAAAACCTAGAGGGAAAACTCCAAACAAGACAGAAACACCTATGTAACCACAAACAATCAATAAGCCCACAGAAGAAAAATGCTCCCTCAAAAGGAAATACACACAAAGTACCACCAAAAATAAAAGAAAATATTGATCATTGGTCATTAATGCTCCTTAGTATCAATGGACTCAATTCACCTATGAAAAGACACACCCTAACACAATGAATACAAAAACAGAAACCATCCTTCTCTGGCATACAAGAACCAAACCTCAACTCTGGCATGGGCTCAGAGTAAAGCATTGGGAAAAGAGATTTTCCAATCAAATGGCCCTAAGAAACAAGCTGGTATAGTCATTCTAATATCTAACAAAATAGACATAACAAAATCAATAGAAAGTCACCAAGATAGACACAACTTATTTACCTTAGAAAAAAATCTATCAAGATGAAATTTCAATCCTAAATATCTATACACCTAAACACAAGAACACCTACATATGTAAAAGAAACACTTCTAAAGCTTAAACCTCATATCAAACCTGACATGCTAAGAGTCAAAGACTTCATTACCTCACTTTCGCCCTCGGATAGGTCAATCAGACAGAAACCCAAGAGAGAAATAAGATATCTACCCAAAGTTATTACCTAAATGGACTTAATGGACTTAACAAAAACCACATGATCATATCCTTAGATGCTGAAAAAGCCTTTGACAAAACCCACCCAAACAAAAAAAATATACATATTTCTCAGCATTACATGAAACTTTCTCTGAAATTGACCACATACTACATCATAAAGCAAGTATCAACAAGTTAAAAAATGGTATAACTCCTTCTACCATATCAAATCACTATGGTCTACAGTTAGAAATAAACAAAATCAAAAATCACAGAAAGCCTACCAATTCATGGAAACTAAGCATCACAGCTGGATCACCTGGGTCAAGGAAAAAATTAAGAAAGAAATCAAAGACTTCCTAGTATTTAGTGAAAATGAGCCCACAACATACCCAAACTTATAGGACACAATAAAAGCAGTCTCAAGAGGAAAATTCATAGCACTAGATGCCTACATGAAAAGACTAGAGAAATCCTACATAAAAGAACTAACAGCACAGCTGAAAGTCCTAGAACAATAGGAAGCAATTTCACCTAGGAGTAGGAGGTAGAAAATAATTAAACTTACAGCTAAAATCAATATAATTGAAACAAAAAGAATAATACAAAGAATCAATGAATCAAAGAATTAGTTCTTTGAGAAAGTCAGCAAGACAGATGAACCCTTATACAAACTAACTAAAAAGCAATGAGAGAGAGAGAGAGAGTATCCAAATCAACAAAATCAGAAATGAAAAGGGGGACATAAGAACAGACCCCCAGGAAATTCAGATATTTATCAGGTTATACTTTGAAAAATCTATACTCCCCAAAAATGGAAAACCTAGAAGAAATGGACAGCTTTTTGGACAGGTACCATTTACCAAACTTAAATAAAGATCAGATTAAATACCTAAACAGACCTATAACCCTAAAGGAATTGAAGCTGTCAGTAAAGTCTCCCAAGTAAAAAAAGGCCAGGTCCAGATGGTTTCAGTGCACAATTGTACCAGACATTCAAAGAATTATTACCACTAATCCTCAAACTGTTTGATGCAGTAGAAACTGAAGGAATATTGCTAAGTTCTTTTTATGAGGCCACTATTATCCTAATACCCAAGCCACTCAAATATGCAACAAAGAAGGAGAATTGCAGACCAATTTCCCTCATGAATATTGATGCTAAAATTCTCAACAAAATTTTGGCAAACTCTATACAATATGTAAAAAATATCATCCACCATGATCACGTAGGCTTCATCCCAGAAGTGCAGGGATGGTTCAATATATGAAAAACTGTAAATGTCATCCATCATATAAATGAATTAAAAGAAAAAAAACCCCACATGAACATATCCTTAGACGTTGAAAAAGCCTTTGAAAAAATCCAACAATCCTTAATGATAAAAGTCCTAGAGAGATGAGGAATACAGGGAAAATATCTAAATATAATAAAGGCAATTTACAAGGAGCCGACAGCCAGCATCAAACTTAATGGAGAAAAACTCAAAGCAGTCCCACTAAACTCAGGAACTAGATAAGGATTTCCTCTTTCCCCTTATCTATTCAATATAGTTCTTGATGTTTTAGCTAAAGCAATATGAGAATGAAAGGAGATTAAGTGGATACAAATTGAAAAGAAGAAGGAACACTATCTCTATTTGCAGATGATATGACTGTATACATAAGTGACCCACAAAATTCTACCAGGGAATTTGTACAGCTAATAAACACCTTTAGCAATGCAATAGGATACAAGATTAACTCAAAGAAAACAGTACCCGCCTATAACTGAAGAATAAAGGGCTGAAAAAGAAATAAGAGAAATATCACCCTTAATAATAGTTGCAAATAGCATTAAATACCTTGGAGTAAAAAAACCAAAGAAGTAACAGATCTGTTTGACAAAAATTTTTAAATCACAGAAGAAAGAAATTGAAGAGGATATCAGAAAATGGAAAGCTCTCCCATGTTCCTGGATAGGTAGAATCAACATAGTAAAACTGGCAATTCTACCAAAAGCAGTCTACAATTTCAATGCACTGCCTATCAAAATCACAACACAATATTTTACAGACTTTGAAAGAACAATACTCAACTTCATTTGGAATAACAGGAAAGCCAGAATTGTCAAAACAATTTTGATCAGCAAAAGAACCCAAGGAGGCATCACCATCCATGACTTCAAGTTATACTATAGAGCTACAGTAATAAAAACAGCCTGGTACTGCCATAAAAACAGACTTGTGGATCAATGGAATTGAATTGAGGACATGGACATTAACTCAAAAACCTATGAACACCTGATCTTCGACAAAGAGGCCCAAAATATTCATTGGAAAAAAGGTAGTATCTTCACAAATTATGTTGTCATACCTGGATGGCAGTATGTAAAAGAATGCAAGTAGAACCAAGCCTGTCACCCTGCACAAAACTCAAATCCAAGTGGATCAAAGACCTCAACATAAACCCAACCACATTGAACTTGACAGAAAAGAAAGTGGGAAATACCCTCCAACGATTTGGCACAGGTGACCACTTCTTAAATATAACACCAGTGGCACAGACACTAAGAACAACAATCAATAAGTGGAAGCTCCTGAAACTGAGAAGATTCTGTAAAGCCAAGGACACAGTCAATACAACAAAACAACATCCTACAGAGTGGGAAAAGATTTTCACCCACCCTACAAGTGATAGAGGACTGATATTTAAAATATATAGATTATTCAAGAAACTAGAGTCCAAAACCTTGAATAACCCAATCAAAAAATGGGGTTCAGAACTAAAAAGGAAATTCTCAGCAGAAGAACTACAAATGGCTGAAAGGCACTTGAAAAAGTGTTCAACATCATGGTGAATTATTAATAAAAATATATTTATAATAAAATAGCAGAGTAGTTCTTTTTAGAAGTTATGGATTACAAAGCTTGTCTATCACCACTTCCAATATAGAATTGGATTCTCAAGAACTTATTAAGATTTTGGTAGGCAAAAATAAATATCCTAAAATTTGTGGGCAAATGGATGTATTTGGAGAATATCCTCCTGAGTGAGGTATGACAAACCCAGAAAGATGAGCAGGGGATGTACTCATTCATTAGTGGACTTTAAACAAAAAAAAGCAAAAAGCAAAGCATGTCCAAGCTTCAAATCACAACCATTGAGTAGGTTGGGATCTGAAACACCTTGGACTGGCACCTTGGAGACCATTCCCTCCAGATGAACATCTGACCCAGTCTTGATGTTAGGGTGAGGAAAGTGGATCTGCAGGAACTGAATGCTGAACTAAGCCACATAGGGACCTTGGGACCTCCTGCCCTTTTTGGAGAGGAGATAAAGTGATGTGAAGAAGAGAGAGTGACTGGAAAGGGTGGTAGGGGTAAGGGAGTTTGATCAAGGGTATACATGGATAAAAAGTATGACTTTATTCCTAATAGAAAAGCTAAATAATTAAAGAAAAAAGAGGTTGCACTACCAAATGCTTAAGTGGGGTGAACAGTGGATAGTGGTGCTCTACTTTGTGGCAGTGTTGAACCTAAAATTTTCCAAAGTAGGGGTAGTAATAAGTTCCATAACATTTAATACTAATCTAAGAATTGGGAAGATAGATAAGATTGGCTATAGTATCTTCACCATCTTAAAAAGCTGCCAAGATGGGTAGATTCAGCAGTCTAAGCAGTGCTTTACAGTCCAGCATTTTAAAAGGTTTTCTGGTTTGAAAATAATTAAAGATATGCTATAAAAGCTACCCTTTTCAGCTCAGAAGGTGTTGATGAAGCTCATATATGCATTCAAAAAGCCCGTGGATCATCTCAATGTGGGTAATAGGGTCATCCAGAATTGAGACTGAAGACCATGGCAGTGTTTTCCTAGTGGAAAAGAACAGCATGGAGGTCAACTCGAGGCTGGAGGATGAGTGGATGTAAGCTGTGGTTAGCCCAGTAAATGCTCCTGTAGACATACCACAATCAAGGAGCCAACAAAGAGCTAATTCATCTCCTACTTGGGAACTATCCCATAGCCAGATAAACATGCCAGTTCCTTTTAGACTGGTTTCAATTGTTGAGAACACAACAGACAACACCTTGCAAATACAACACTTCTGTAACAGTCCTCAAAACATGACTTTCAGCTCCTTAGAGAGGCACCAACAGGTGGCTCACTCAGCAACACACTGCTCAAGCCAAGATAGGCAAAGAACCTTCCTTAATCATATGAGGAGAATGTTTAAGACTATAAGCAACCTGTTTGTTGTCAGATCATATCTACTGGGGCACACGAAGGTATGGAGCACTCTTACACAACAGTAAGATTTCATATTCCAGCACCTTCTGAATAAGTACCCTGAGGGAGTGACAAACAATGAAAATGCATTTTACATGGTGAACTGTTCATAACTGCTCACTGCAGTCTGCTCAGCTGAGGTCACTGAAATAGCTTTAAAGTCAGAATGACACAGTTCTTAAGATGTTTGATTCACATGAAGGGTTGTTTCCCTTTCCTCTATGCTTACGAATATGATAACAACCATGACAGTGAAAACAGGATGTATGAATCCAGAGAATGCATATAATCATATCTCTTGATCTTTCCCCATTAGTTAGAATGATATTTTCCATCCTAATTGCTCTATTTAGTACATTTTCCAATAAGGTTAGTGGCAATAGCTAGTACCAACAACCATGTCAGGATGAAATACTACCACTACAAAGACCTCTGATGAGGACTCACCTGTACAGATCCAGAAACTCTGGGAAGGGGTTTATAGGATCCAATATCCCATAGATAAAATGAACTAGGAAAGAGAAGAGGAAGGAATTTCTAATTACTAACATCTATGCTCCTGTTGCTCCCCTAAAATTAGCCTTCTACTTATTTTTTAAAAATCTGAATAAAAATTTTATGTTGAAAATGCTAAGTGAGCTTTAAAAACATATAGAACAAGCCAGTCAGTGTTCTACATAGAACTATATGGTCCCTTCTTGCTGTTTTGTACCCTGAATCCAAAGGGTAAGCACATATTTAAGTTCTGCGTTCTAGTAGATGTGCAGATCATCCTTTAAAGTTCCCTCTTGTAACTAATTTGACATCTTGATCAATTAGTATGAGAGACACTGTGCTGATTTCCTTGGCAGTGCAAAGATAGGACAGAGGACCGGTACCTATGACCTTCATTAATGACCTTACTAGCATCCTGTCCTAATAATTCCATATTTACCATGTCAGGTAAGCTATACCATTTCCCTCTTAGTAGTGCTTCAGTGCCTTGCACCTTCACTCTGGCACTTCAGGTGTTTGGAATAGGATTGTCAGTGAATGGGCAGTTGGCCAGGGGGTGTGCATAGGAATTTGAGGCCAGCCTGGTCTACAAAGGGAGTTCCAAGACAGCCAGAACTGTTACACAGAGAAAAATCCTGTCTTGGGGAGGCAGTTACACATCTCAGGTGAAAAGTTTGTAGTTGTAGTTTTGTTTTTCAGTTTGGGAGTCAAAATTATGTCTTATATATTTTATAGCACATACATATATACTAAAAGCTGTTTTTTATGTAAAACTCAGTTTAGTTGGGTGCACGTTTTTATTTGCTAACCCTGACAACCCTGCATGGAGATTTTATGAGTGGTAATTATGTTAAGTCACTATTGCCCAAGGGTCCCTGATAAGAAGTGACAGAAGATTAGACACAGATACTCACTGGGGATGCTCACAGAAGCAAATGCTCCCCACCCAGCATCTTCTGAAATTCTTCCTCTGATTGATGTACTAGACTATATACAACACAGGTGAGTCAGCAAGAACTATTACCAGTAAAGTTTCAGAGTCCACAGAGACACAGAAAAGTGTATTTGTATAGAAGCAGCCTCAGGTCCCAGAAATAGCCTACTTCATCCATTTGTGTTCACTCCTATGTGGGAAAAACACTGACTATCACCATAAGAGTATATGGTTCTTTGCATTTATTGAACAGGAAATGAGATCAGAACGGTTACAGAAATTAAACATTTCTGATGAAAGCAAACATTTATAAACAATATTTTGGGAATTTGGGCATTTGTATATTTTTACTTGTTTTGTGATGCGGAAAGTCATACAACATTATTATGAGATGATGGGAAAAGCAGATATATAACTCACTGGAACCTGCTGGGATCTGGAATTTCCCTACCCTGCCTTACCTAACTTTGAGTTTTTTGGAGAACTCCACTGCAAACCAGCCAAACCATTGCCCAGGAAACCCTATATTGTTTCCTATTATGAACTGCTTTTTCTTTTTTTAAAATGGAAATAATTCTTCACTACTCTTTCAGGATGTTTGTTTTATAAGAAATATAAAAAGTGGATAAGAATGCTCTGTGAGGGGCTGGAGAGATGGCTCAGAGGTTAAGAGCACTGACTGTTCTTCCAGAGGTCCTGAGTTCAATTCCCAGCAAAACCACATGGTGGCTCACAACCATCTATGATGAGGTCTGGCGCTCTCTTCTGTAAAACTGTATGCATAATAAATAAATAAATCAAAAAAAATTTTTTTTAAAAAAAAGAATGCTCTGTGAATTGACATACACATTATTTCCATACTTTAACATAGCTGTGTCTCACCACTGTTAAGCAAAATGGTTTACCATTTTATAATGTTGTCAGTGACTTAAAGGCATTTATGTAGCTCATAAAACAGAATTAAAAATCTATTCACAGGGATATAGTGAATACCAGAGACAAAGGCTGAAAATCTAAAAAAAACAAGAATAAATATCTCTAAAAAAGAGAACTTATATTTTAATAAACAGATTATGAGAATGAAGAAATAGTTTATGAAGTATAATAAGTACTGTGTTTTGTCTTAGTGGAGAAGACAGGTATGTTGAGGAAATGTTCAACAGAGATCACAGGAACTGTTTTAGAAGCTTGAAGAGTTATAGTGTCCTGGCCAGTGTGCAGAATTATATAGAAGAGTGACAGAGAGGAAGACAGAAGTAGATAGACAAGAGCAACAACTATCACCATGAACTCCACACTCAGCTAAGCAGAAGGATGATGGAGCAGGCAGACAGTCTTAGAAAGCTACATCTAGGAAAGTTCCACACTCCCTCTTGTTCTTTCCCACTTTCCTCTAGCCTTTCAACATCTATGTTTTCTGATATTTTGTCCTTGTAATTTCCATTTATAAATAAAAGAATCCTTATCTATCTGTGTCTGTCTCATTGTTTAATATGTTGTCCTCTAATTGGTAGCACTTCTCCTGAAAATTATAAATCATAATTTTTAATATCTTGGTGAAGCACAATTATGTAAATACACCAACACTATTCTACACATATGTCAGTTGAAGACTATCTAAGCTAATTCTATATTTAGGGCATTGTGAATAGTGGTATAATAAACATTGTTATGTAAAGTTTTTTTCTGTTGTGACTATTTCTTTTACCAAGAATGTCATATCTGAACTGTACAGTTAGAGCTAATGTTATTTGTATAAAGAACCTTCCTTGTGATTGTCTTATGGGTATTTCACATTCCTAAATAAAGTACATACATAAATGTCAGTTTTCTTCTTATTATTATTATTATGAATAAAGAAGTCACATTTTCTATCCTTGTATATCCTTATTCAAGGTCCCTTCCCCATCCCACCATATCAGGTCATTCTCTTTTATCCACTTCTCTCCATCCCCACATGGGCAGGCGGTCCCAAAGAACCATGGTCCCAATATTACTTAGGTAAGCCTCCACTCCTAGCAATTGCAACATCAAGACTGAGTCAGGTGTTCCTCTAGGGGGAGTGGGATCCAAGGAGTCAATCCAAAGTGTTTCTGATCCCAAGCTGTTCAGTAGTTTTGGTTTGCAGAGTGGGTATGCTTTGCTAATTCTTTTTGTTTGGATTCCACTCATGAGTGAGTAATCCCCTGGTTATCTTTCTGGGTTTGTGATACCATGCTCAGAAGGATATTCTCCAAATCCATCCATTTGCTTGCAAATTTCAGGATACTATTTTTTCTTACTGCTGAGTAGTACTCTATTGTGCAGATGTACCACAGTTTGTTAATACATTGTTCAGTTGAGGAGCATCTAGACTATTTCCAGGTTCTTGTTATTAAAAATAATTCTGCTATGAATGTAGTTGAGCTAATGTCATTGGAGCATGACTGTGCATCTTTAGGGTATACACCCAGAAGTGGTATTGCTGTCCTTGGGGAAATTGATTCTCAGTTTTCTGAGAAACCACCATACTGCATTCCAGAGTGGCTGAACAAGTTTATACTCCCACCAACAATGGAGGAGTATTCCCCTTGATCCACACCCTCTCAAGCATAGGCTGTCATCTGTGTCTTTTATCTTAGCCAATCTGACAGGTGTCAGGTGGTATCTCAAAGTTGTTTTCATTTGCATTTCTCTGATGGCTAAAGATGATGAACACTTTTTCAAGAGCCTTTAGCCATTTGTAATTCTTCTGCTGATAATTCCCTTTTTAGATCTGAACCCCATTTTTTGATTGAGTTATTCAAAGTTTTGGGCTCTAGATTCTTGTGTTCTTTATATATCTTAGAGATCAATCCTCTAACACTTGTAGGTTTGGTGAAAATGTTTTCCCATTCTGTAGGCTGTTGTTTTGTCCTATTGACAGTGTCCTTGGCTTTATAGAAGCTTCTCAGCTTCACGAGATCCCACTTAATGATTGTTGATTTTAGGGTCTGTTCCACTGGTGTTATATATATGAAGTGGTTGCCTGTGTCAATTCATAGAAGTGTATATCCCTCTGTATTTTCTATCAAGTTCAAAGTGGCTGGGTTTATGTTGAGGTCTTTGATCCACTTGGATTTGAGTTTTGTGCAGGACAACAGGCCTGGATGTATTTGCATTTTTCTACATACTACCTTCCAGCTATGCCAACACCATTTGTTAATTATACTATCTTTTTTCCATTGAATATTTTGGGCCTCCTTGTGGAAGATCAGGTGTTCACAGGTTTTTGGGTTAATGTCTGGATCCTCAATTCTATTCCATTGGTCCACAAGTTGGTTTTTATTCCAGTACCAGGCTGTTTTTATTACTGTAGCTCTATAGTATAGCTTGAAGTCAGTGATGGTGATACCTCCTGAGGTTCTTTTGTTGAGTAAAATTGTTTTGGCAATCCTGGCTTTCCTGTTAATCCAAATGAAATTGAGTATTGTTCTTTCTAGGTCCAAAAAATATTGTGTTGGGATTTTGATGGGCAGTGCATTGAATCTGTACATTGCCTTTGGTAGAATTGCCATTTTTACTATGTTGATCCTACCAATCCAGGAACATGGGAGAGCTTTCCATTTTCTGATATCCTCTTCAATTTCTTTCTTCAATGATTTAAAATTTTTGTCAAATAGGCCTGTTACTTCTTTGGTTATAGTTACTCCAAGGTATTTAATACTATTTGCAGCTAATATGAAGGATAATGTTTCCCTTGTTTCTTTTTCAGCTCTTCTATCTTTAGTGTATAGAAGGGTTATTGATTGATTTGAGTTTATCTTGTATCCTGCTACATTGCTGAAGGTATTTATCAGCTGAAGCAGTTCCTTGAAAGAATTTTGTGGGTCATTTATGTATACAGTCATATCATCTGCAAATAGAGATAGCTTCATTTCTTCTTTTCCAATTTGTATGCCCTTAATCTCTTTTCGTTCCCTTACTGCTTTAGCTAAAACTTCGAGAACTATATTGAATAGATAAGGGGAGAGAGGACATCCTTGTCTAGTTCCTGACTTTAGTGGGATTTCTTTGAGTTTTTCTCCGTTAAGTTTGATACTGGCTGTCGGCTTCTTGTAAATTGCCTTAATTATATTTAGGTATTCTCCCTGTATTCCTGATCTCTCCAGGGCTTTAATCATAAAGGAGTGCTGGATTTTATCAAAGGCTTTTTCCGCATCTAAGGATATGATCATGTGGTTTTGTTCCCTTTAGTTTATTTATATGATGGATAACATTTACAGTTTTTCGTATGTTAGACCAGCCCTGCATTTCTGGGATGAAGCCTACTTGGCCATGGTGGATGATATCTTTTATGCATTGTTGTATTCGGTTTGGCAAAATTTTGTTGAGAATTTTCACATCAATATTGATGAGGGAATTTGTTCTGTAATTCTCCTTCTTTGTTGTGTCTTTGAGTGTCTTGGCTATTAGGGTGATTGTGGTCTCATAGAAGGAATTTGGCAATATTCCTTCAGTTTCTACTGTGTGAAATAGTTTGAGGAGTAACAGTAGTAATTCTTCTTTGAATTTCTGGTAGTAGTTGGCACTGAAACCATCGGAACCAGGGCTTTTATTTTTGGGGAGGTTTTTCATGACAGCTTCAATTTCCTTAAGGGTTATAGGCCTGCTCAGGCAATTAATCTGATCTTCATTTAAATTTGGTAGATGGTACCTGTCCAGAATGCTGTCCATTTCTTCTAGGTTTTCCATTTTTGTGGAATACAGATTTTCAAAATATAATCTGATAATTCTCTGTATTACCTGGGGGTCTGTTGTTATGTCCCCCTTTTCATTTCTGATTTTGTTGATTTGGACACTCTCTCTCTGTTTTTTGATTAGTTTGGCTAAGGGCTTATCTATCTTGTTAACTTTCTCAAAGAACCAACTCTTAGTTTTGTTGATTCTTTGTATTGTTCTTTTTCTTTCAATGTATTGATTTCAGCTCTAAGTTTGATTACTTCCTGCTGTCTACTCCTTCTAGGTGAGTTCGCTTCTAATTGTTCTAAGGATTTCAGCTGAGCTGTTAGGTCTTTAGTGTGGGATTTTTCTAGGTTTTTCATATAGGCATCTAGCACTATGAATTTTCCTCTTAAGACTGCTTTCATTGTGTCCCACAAGTTTGGATACATTGTAGATTCATTTTCATTGAATTCTAGGAAGGCTTTGATTTCTTTCTTAATTTCTTCCTTGACCCAGAGATGGTTCAACTGAGTGATGTTTAGTTTCCATGAGTTGGTAGGCTTTCTTTGGGTTTTGATGTTGTTGAGCTCTAACTTTAGGCCCTGGTGGTCCGATATGTTACAAGGGATTATTTCCATTTATTGTATCTGTTGATATTTGCTTTATGACCAATTATGTGGTCAATTTTGGAGAAGGTTCCATGAGGAGCTGAGAAATATGTATATTCCTTTGTCTTTGGGTGGAAGGTTCTGTAGATATCTATGAAATCCATTTGCATCATAACCTCATTTAGACTCTTTATTTCTCTGTTGAGGCTCTGTCTGGTTGATCTATCCAGGGTTGAAAGTGGGGTATTTAAGTCTCTCACTATTAGAGTGTGAGAATTGATGTGGGATTCGAGCTTTAGCAGTGTTTCTTTTACATAAGTTGGTGCCCCTATATTAGGGGCATAAATATTTAAGATTGAAATCTATTGACCAATTTTTCCTGTGATGAATAAGTAGTGCCCATCTTGGTCCCTTTTAATTGCTTTTAGCTTAAAGTCTAATTGTTACATATTAGGATTGCAACCCCTGTTTGTTTCTTAGGATTGTTTGACTGGAAAATCTTTTCCCAACCCTTTATTCTAAGCCTGTGTTTGTCTTTGCGGTTGAGGTGTGTTTCTTGTATGCAACAGAAGGATGGCTTCTGTTGTTGTATCCATCTTGTTAGTGTGTGACGTTTTATAGGAGAGTTGAGTCCATTGATATTAAGGGAAATTAGTGACCATTGATTCATATTTTCTGCCATTTTTGGTGGCAACTTGTTTGTATTTCCTTTCTCTAGGGTATTCTTCTGTGGACTTATTGGTTGTTTGTGATTTCGTGGGTGTATCTGGGGTCCTTAGGTTGTAGTTTTCCCTCTAATACTCTCTGTAGTGCTAGATTGGTAGATAGATATTGTTTCAGTCTGACTTTGTCCTGAAATACCTTGTTTACTCCATCTATGATAATTGATAATTTTGCAGGGTATAGTATACTAGTTTGGCAGCCATGCTGTTTTAGCATCTGTATAACTTCTGACCAAGCCCTTATAGCTTTCATCGTTTCCATTGAATAGTCAGGTGTTATTCTGATGGGTCTGCCTTTATATGTGAGTTGGCCCTTTTCTTTTGCAGCTCTTAAAATTTTTTCTTTGTTCTGTATGTTTTGTGGCTTGATTATAATGTGGCGTGCTGACTTTTTTTGGGATCATATCTATTTGGTGTTCTGTAAGCTTCTTGTATCTTTATAGGCATTTCCTTCTTCAGATTAGGGAAATTTTCTTCTATGATTTTATTGAAAACATTATCTGTGCCTTTGAGCTGGTATTCTTCTCCTTCTTCTATTCCTATTATTCTCAAATTAGGTCTTTTCATGGTGTCCCTATTTTCCTGAACATTTTGAGTTATGGCTTTTTTAGTTTTACTGTTTTCTTTGACTGATATATCTATTTGAGCTACTGAGTCTTCCACTTCAGACATTCTATCTTCCATCTCTTGAACTCTGTTTGTTATGCTTGTATCTGTGGTTCCAGCTTTTTTCTTCTGGTTTTCTATTTCCATCTTTGCCTCATTTTGTGCCTTTTTTATTGCTTCTATTTCAGCTTTTATTTCGGCTTTTAATCCCTGCATGTTTCTTTCATAGATTTGTTCATCTCTTCCAATTTTTTGTTTTTATTTTCTTGTATTTCTTTAAGGCTTTTTTTCATATCTTCTTTGAGAGCTTCGATGATCATGAAAAAGGAATTGTTGGTGTTGCTTCCTTCTGTTTCCTCTTCATTGCTCAGTTCAGATCTTGTATTTGTAAGATCGTCACTCTCTTCTGTAGTTACCATGTTATTCTTCGTATTATTATGTTATTTTTTGCACTGACGTTTGCCCATGGCTTCAGTGGTTCACGATTGGATGGCTCCTGGTCAGTTGTGGCACTCGGGCTTGTATGCCTCCTGTCACCTCTCTGGACAGGGTCAGAATCTACCCTTCAGGGACCCCTGTAGTTGTTGGTTTGCTCAGTTCGAAGTGGGGTTGGTTAGCCTTGCAAATTCCCTCAGCAGGAGCTGTGGGTATGGTGATAGGCAGCATTTATCTGCCTGTGCTCCAGAGTGTGCTGGGACTCTGCAGACAGCACTTGGTCCTGGAAGGAGAACTGGAGCTGATGGGAGCTCAGCTCTCCCTCCCTGGCTGGGATATAGGCACTTGGGCCTGGTGACCCCTCCTCACCTCTGGGTGGGGTCTGAGTCTGTCCCTCAGAGACCTCTGTAGTTGTCGGTTTGCTCAATTCGAGGTGGCGGTGGGTAGCCGTGTAAATTCCCTCAGCCGGTGCTGTGGGTATGGTAACAGGCAGAGTTTTTCTGCCTGTGCTCCAGAGTGTGCTGGGACTCTGCAGACAGCACTTGGTCCAGGAAGTGGAACCGGAACCGATCGAGTATAGATTTTCAAAGTATGACCTGATAATTCTCTGTATTTCCTGGGGGTCTGTTCTTATGTCCACCTTGTCATTTCTGATTTTGTTGATTTGGACACTCTTTCTCTGTTTTTTGATTAGTTTGGATAAGGGCTTATCTATCTTGTTGACTTTCTCAAAGAACCAACTATTGTTCTTTTTGTTTCAATTATACTGATTTCAGTTCTAAGTTTGATTAATTCCTGGTGTCTACTCCTTCTAGATGAGTTCGCTTCTAATTGTTTTAAGGCTTTCAGCTGAGCTGTTAGTTCGCTAGCGTAGGATTTCTCTCTGTTTTTCATATAGGCATTTTTTTTCTTTTACGACTGCTTTCATTGTGTCCCATAATTTTAGATACATTGTGGATTCATTTTCATTAAATGCTAGGAAGACTTTGATTTCTTTCTTAATTTCTTCCTTGACCCAGAGGTGATTTAGCTGAATGATGTTTTGTTTCTATGATTTGATAGGCTTTCTTTGATTTTTGATGTTGTTGAACTCTAACTTTAGGACCTGGTGATCCAATATGTTTCAAGGGATTATTTTCATTTTTTTTGTATCTGTTGATATTGCTTTATGACCAATTATGTGGTCAATTTTAGAGAAAGTTCTATGAGGAACTGAGAAATATGTATATTCCTTTGCATTTGGTTGGAAGCTTCTGTAGATATCTATTAAATCCATTTACATTATAACCTCTGTTAGACTCCTTATTTCCCTCTTGAGTCTCTGTCTTGTTGACCTTTCCAGGAGTGAAAGTGGAGTATTAAAGTCTCCCACTACTAGGGTATGAGATTTGGTGTAGGATTTGAGCTTTAGCAAAGTTTCTTTTACTTAGGTAGGTGCCTTTATATATATTAGGGGCATAAATATTCAGGATTGAAATCTCCTCTTAGGAATGTTTGATTGGAAAATCTTTTTCCAATCCTTTACTCTGAGCCTGTGTCTGCCTTTAAGGTTGAGGTTGTTTCTTGTAGGCAACAGAAGGATGGCTTCTGTTGTCATATCCCTCTTGTTAGTGTGTGTGTCTTTCTAAAGGTGATTTGAGTCCATTGATATTAAGGGATATTAGTGAACATTGATATTTCCTGCTATTTCTGGTGGTAACTTGTTTGTATTTTCTTTCTATGGGATATTCATATGTGGGATTCTTGATTGTTTGTGGTTTCATGGGTGTATCTGAAGTCCTTAGGTTGGAGTTTTCCCTCTAATGCTTTTTGTAGTGCTGGATTGGTAGACAGGTATTGTTTCAATCTGACTTTGTTATGAAATATCTTGTTTACTCCATCTATGGTGATTGATAATTTTGCAGGGAATAGTATTCTAGTTTGGCAGCCATGCTCTTTTAGTATCTGTAAAATGTCTGACCAAGCCCTTCTAACTTCCATCATTTCCTTTGAATAGTCAGGTGTTATTCTGATGAGTCTGCCTTTATATGTAAGTTGGCCCTTTTCTTTTGCAGTTCTTTAAATTTTCTCTTTGTTCTGTATGTTTTGTGGCTTGATTATTAGGTGACACACTTATTTCTTGGGGGGTCATATCTATTTGGTGTTCTGTAAGTTTCTTGTAGCTTTATAGGCATTTCATTGTGTATGTTAGGAAAGTTTTCTTCTGTGTTTTTATTGAATACAATGTCTGTGCCTTTAAGCTAGTATTCTTCTCCTTCTTTTATTCTTGCTATTCTCATTTTAGGTCTTTTCATTGTGTTCCAGATTTCCTGAACATTTTGTGTTATGGCTTTTTTTTTTTTTTGTATTTTCTTTGACTCATATATCTATTTCAGCTACTGAGTCTTCCACTTCAGAGATTCTTTCTTCCATCTCTTAGATTCTGTTGGTTATGCTTATATCTGTAGTTCCAGTTTTTTCTTCAGGTTTTCTACTTTCTTCTCAGTCTCCCTTTGTGCCTTTTTTATTGCTTCTATTTCAGTTTTTAGTTTCTAGCTTGTTTCTTTAATTTTTTGGTTTAACTTTTCTTGGTTTTCTTTCAAGGATTTGTTCATCACTTCCAATTTTTTGTTTGTATTTTCTTCTTTTGCTTTAAGGGAATTTTTTATACTTTCTTTGAGGGCTTCAATGATCTTCATAAAGGTATTTTTGTAGTTGCTTCCTTCTGCTTCCTCTTCATTGCTCTGTTCAGGTCTTGTAGTTGTAGGATCAACACTTTTTTCTCGAGTTGACTTGTTGTTCTTTACATTATTAAATGTATTTTTGCACTGGCATCTGCCCATGGCTTCAGTGGTTCATGATTAGGTGGCTCCTGGTCAGTTGTGGCAAGAGGGCTTGTGTGTCTCCTGTCACCTCTGAGCAGGGGTCTGTTCAGTCTCTGACTCTGCTCTGGACAGCTGTCTTAATTTTAAGTCCTAAGTCCTTCTCTGCTGATGTAGTTGAAGGTAGGGTTGCCTTGCAATGCCCCCTCTTTTAGGTGCAGTTGGAGGAGCCCCACACAGCCAAGCTTTGTTCCTGTGTGCTAAGAAGTGTGTGGAGACAGGCACCTCAGTCAAATCCTGGTCCCAGAACCAGAACAGGAACACAACTTTCCTGGGCAGGGATTCAGTTGCAGGGGTCTGCTGACCTCACCTCACCTCTGGGAGTAGTTGAGTCTGGATTTCACAGTCCTCAGTCCTTCTCTGATGATGCAGTTGGAGGCAGGGCGGCCATGCAAATTTCTTTGTTTTAGTAGCAGCTGGAGGAGACCCTCATAGCCAAACTCTATTCCTGTCTGCTAAGACATGTATGGAGACATGCACCACAGACAGAACCTAGTCCCAGAACACAACTTTCCTGCTCAGGGATTCAGGTGCTTGGACATGCTTTGCTTTTTTGTTTAGAGACCATTCATGAGTGAGTAATCCCCTGCTTGTCTTTCTGGGTTTGTGATACCTTGCTCAGGAGGATATTCTCCACATCCATCCATTTGCCTGCAAATTTTAGGATATCATTTTTTCTTACTGCTTAATAGTACTCCATTGTGTAGATGTAGCACAGATTGTTAATCCATTCTTCAGTTGAGGGGCATCTAGGTAGTATCGCGGTAAAAACCCGCCATGAGATATGTTTTAAATGGGGTTTATTTTGTGAAAATCGCTTACAAAACAGAGCCGGTTTTAAGAGAAGATGACAGGATAAGGTTGCAGCGCGCAGGAGCCTTTCTAAGGAAGATTCTTCATCCCCACACCATACATCAGAACTCCCGCGCAGCTGGGCAGAACTGCTCACCGGGTCGGGAACTCTTGCGAGGGAATGACAGCTTCCTGTCCTAGTCCTCTCCCTCAAAGGTCTACTTCCGGAATCCTTTCCAGTTAACCACGCCCCGCTCATCTCCAGTCCTATGAGGTGATCGTTCACATATATAGTTCCTGATTTCCCGCTACAAGGTAGTTTCCAGGTTTTTGCTAATATGAATAATGCTGCTATGAACATAATTGAACTAATGCCTTTGGAGTGTGAATGTGCATCGTTAGGGTATATGCTCAGTAGTCGTATTGCTGGGTTTTTGGGGAGATTGAATCCCAGTTTTCTGAGAAATTGCCATACTGCATTCCAGAGGGGCTGAACCAGCTTACACTCCCACCAACAATGGAGGATTGTTCCCCTTACTCCACAACCTCTCCAGCACAGGCTGTCATCTGTGTTTTTTATCTTAGCTAATCTGACAGGTGTCAGATGGTATCTCAAATTTGTTTTGATTTGCATTTCTCTGATGGCTAAAGATTTTGGGCACTTTTTCAATTGCCTTTTATCCATTCATAATTCTTCTGCTGAGAATTTTCTTTATAGTTCTGAACCCCAATTTTTTGATTGGGTTATTCATGGTTTTGGGCTCTAGTTTCTTGAGTTCTCTATATATTTTAGAGATCAGTCTTCTATCACTTGTAGGGTTGGTGAAAATCTTTTCCCATTCTGTAGGCTGTTGTTTTGTTCTATTGACAGTGTTCTTGGCTTTTCTGAAGCTTCTCAGATTCAGGAGGTCCTCCTGATTTGCCCCAACCCACAGGACTTCAACAGGGGAGACCACCTACGAGAAAGAATGAAGGGAAGGGAGACACGAAGAAAGCAGCAGGACAAATGGGAGCCTGTTCGAGCTGCAATTTTATTCCAATTTCATACATGCTTCTATAGTTCTAAAGCAGAATATGGGGAGGGGGCAGTTTTCAAACACCTGCAGTAAGCTGGCCAGGGGAAGCAGGATATTGGCAAGGTAAAAAGGTGACTGGTCTTGTTTCATGGGAGGGTACCTATGTAACCTAACCATAGAATGTTCTTGTTATTCTATTCTTTATAGCCACCTTTATGTTATCAGGAGGGCTGCTAAGTAACCTAACCACAGAATGTTCCTGTTATTCTATTCTTTAGAGCTACTTCTTTGTTACTGTTAAGCAAACCAGAACATTTATTTTACTTTGGGAGAACATCTGCTTTACTCGGGATCATGCAGGCTCAGTGGTTGGTTTCTCAGTAAGTTTCCATGGTGGCCTTTAGTCAAAGGCCGAGAGGATCAAGCCAGAGTTTTGGTCCCTGACACTCACTGATTATTCTAATTTTCGTATCTTTTATTCATTTTTCAAAAAAAATTCAGAATAAGAGGGGGCTCTATTTTCAATAGGGAAGTGTAGAAATATATAATTTTCTTTATTATTCTTTAAAAAGTTTGCCTTCAACTCCCACATAAAATTAGTTCACCTTTATTAAGATTTTAGAAGATTTGTAAGCTCATTTATCATACGTGTTTTTTGTATTTGTTTACTTTTCACTGTTTTTAAAGAATTTTATATACTATGTTTTGATCATATTCAGCCCCCCCCAGCTTTTCTGAAATCTAACTCTGATCCTTATTCAATCTAAGCTTTGTATTCCTTTTTTGATTTTTAGTCAAATTTTTCTTGTCCATATAATTTTGAATGTACAGAGCCCACTGGGTGTGATCAGCTCACCAGGGGCTGCTACATTATTAAAGAAAATTGATACTACTTTGCCAGTAGCTACCAATTAGATCAATAGCTGATGGCTCCTGAACTAGGGGCACAAATTTGTGCCTCCATCTTTTCTTCATGCTCTGACCTTGTATCCCTTGAGCTTTCATGGGATTAGTGCATGTGTTTCCCAATAGTGGGTTCATGTAATACTACCCTGCTGTACTTTCAGGACAGTGTTGTCTTGTAGTCATCCAATATTTATTTCCTTTTTTTTATTCAAAAATATTTAACTAACATACCACTGATCTGCATCTGTCTCCTCTTTCCCAGTTATTCCCCAGATTCCTCAACCCATACTTTCTTTCATTTCTCAGAGAGTGTACAAACTACCACAGTGAGTCAATGCAGTCTGGCTTATCCAGTTGAGGTAGAAACAAGCCCCTCCACCCAGTATATAGTCTGAGCAAGATGTTCCTCTGTAGAGAACAGGCTCCAATAAGCCAGTTTATGCACTAGGAATAAATTCAGGTCCCACTGTCAGAGGCCACACAAACTGCCTATGCCATTCAGCTGTCATCCACATTCACAGGGCTTAGTTTAGCCTAAAGTAGGCCTTCTAGTTGTCATTTCAGAGTTAGTGAGCTCTCAATAGCTCAGTCAGCTGACTCTGTGGGTGTACTCATCATGATCTTGACTCGTTCGCTAATATAATCTCTCCTTCCTCGATTTGGCTGGACTAAGAAGTCAACTCAGTGTTTATCCCTGAATCTCTGCTTTTGCTTCTATCAGTTGCCACACCATCATTGCAGGGGATTTGAGATGAACAGAACATTAGCACAAACTGTCCACAAGAGGTCAGTGTAGTATACGGTGCTAAAAATGACAAGCAAAAAAATGACCATCATAAACTTAAAAGATTGCAAATCAAATTTAGTCATACTACTCATGAGTTTTTACTGATAGATTAATATAGTTAAGAAATAATAGCTCATTGCATTTTTTTTTATTACTCTCAATCCAGCAGCCAGTTGGTCCCAAATGTGCATACAGGCACATATTAATTTTAAACTGTTTGGTCTATGGCTTAGGCTTATTACTTACTAACTCTTACACTAACCCATGATTCTTACCCATGTTTAACCATGTGGCTTGGCACTATTTTTTCGGTGCAGTATTCTTATCTTCCTCTGTGTCTGTCTGTCTGGTGTCTGTTCTTTTGCTTCTCAGAATTTTCCTTTTTAGGATATCCTGCCTAAACTTCCTGATTGCCTAACTTCTGACCAATGATCATTTAATTAATCCAATATTTATGATAATAAATATTTATAGTATATATAATCATAGTTCTACAGCAAAGTATTTTGTCATGTGTTGCTTTTGTTGTGTACTGTTTTTCACAGAATTCTACAGCCACATCTGTGTGAATTGTGGCAAGACACTCCTGTGTGGGTAGACCAATATAAACTGAAATTATGATAATAATACAAAGAGAAGAAATATGCTGTGATAATTTTGGTTAAACTAATACATACCCAAAGCTGATTGAGTTTTCCATATTAATGATCAGGATTCCTACCCATGTTTAACCATATGGCATGTTACATTTTTCTCAGTGCATCATTATCATCTTTCTCTGTGTCTGTCTGTCTGGTGTCTACTTTTCTGCTTCCCAGAATTTCCTTGTCAGGCCACCCTGCCTATACTTCATGTCTGTCTAACTTCCAGCCAATCAGCATTTTATCAAACCAATATTTCCAGTGACAAATGTACAGTGCATAAAAGCAAGGCATTTTGTTTTGTGTTGCTTTTGTTTGTGTACTGTTTATCACAGAATACCAGAGCCACATCTTTGTGAATTGTGGCAAGACACTCCAGTGTGAGTAGATCATTATAAACTGAGCTTAACTTCTATGTACTGAGTTTTTGAAATTAACAAGCAGTTAGTGTAGAGAAAAGAAAAGTTTGCCAGGGGCACTGACAAGATCTGAAAGTGTAATGGCTCCACAGGCTCATGATTGTTTCCTAGCTGGTGGTGCTTTTCTGTCACTCTGGCATCTTTGCAACATAAAGTGTCACTGGCAGATGTAAGGACATGGAGGTAACATTGATTGATGGATTATATCCTGGCTCTATTTCCAGCCCATCTTTCTCTATCTCCCAGGCTGTTGAAATGTAAAAAATCAGAACTGCATACTCCTACCACCAGGAACTTTGGTATGACTTTTTTTTCCCTCATGATGAAATAAACCATTTCAAATTCTGAAGAAAAGCACATTCTACCTCTCTAAATTGCTTCTGCCAAATATCATGCATGGTGATAAGAAAAGTAACTACTACAGAAAAAGACATTTGAGCAACATAGAGTTAGAAGTTCATAAAAAGATAAGTGGAAACTTAACTGCAAATTTCTGGGCCTAGAAATTTGACAATGCTAATTTTTCAGTTTCATACAATCACATTTATATGAAAAAACAAGGAAGGAGGAGCTCTTATGGAGACTAGGCCCTTAGTTAGCAGAGAGAGAATCCATGATGTTTGTTCATGTCTCTCAATACAGTGTTAGCACACGTTCTTTATGTTACTGGAAATATAACTTTACATTCATTTTATGAGCTATAAAACTTTCCATTATGGAGACTGGAGAAATGGTACAGCCGTTAAGAGCATAAGCTGTTCTTCTAGTAGATATGGGTTCAATTTCCAGCATCCATATGGCAGCTTACAAAATAGTTACAGGGCATCTGGCACACTCAAACAGATTTGCATGCAATGAAAACACCAAAGGCACATAAAAATAATAAAATCTCATGATCTGTGGAGATGCCTGAGGCCATTCTGATGACCATAATCCATGCTGCCACCAGTCACTAGATGTAAATCAAAGATATGTGGCAAAAATGCAAGACTTGGAAAATGTCTTAACAAATAATAAAGAGCATGTACAAAAAGACTGTGTGCATATTAGTACTACTGACCAAAACAAAAAAAGAAAAGAAAGAAAAAAGGAAGGAGAAAAGAAAGAAAAAACAACTCACATGTTTCTGTCTGAAAGTATTGTTTAAGGTATCTGAAAAAACATATAACAAATCATATAGTATGTTATTAGTTCATGGGAAGATTATTTTTTCTTTCAGTAACAATGTAATTACTCATAATACAGCAAAGCGATTATTTCTTAGTGCATTTGGAGACTTAGACTTCAGAAAAAATATATAAATGTAAATTAGAGGCCAGATAATTAACTTGAGTAATTAGAAAGAACAAGAAGAAACTTTGGCAAATTTTAACATGTTTGCATAATGTAAAACTGCAGGGAAATAAATCAAGGGATTAATTTCTTTTTCACTTGAGGGGAATCTAGGTTGTTTCTAAGTTCTGGCACTTAAAAAGTCCCTTAAAAGCTTTTTTTCCTCAGAGAAATGTAAATTAAAACAACTTTGAGATACCACCTTACACCTGTCAGAATGGCTAAGATCAAAACCACAGATGACAGCCTATGCTGGAGAGAATACAGAGCAAGTGGAACATTCCTTTGTTGGTTGGAGTATAAACTTGTACAGTCACTCTGGAATACAGTATGTCAGTTCCTCAGAAAACTGGAAATAAATCTCCCCAAGGATCCAGCAATACCATGACTGGGCATACACCCAAAGGATGTGCATTCCTACCCCAAAGGCATTAGCTCAAATATGTTCATAGCAGGATTTTTGTAATAGCAAGAACCTGGAAACAACCTAGATGCCCCTCAACTGAAGAATGAATTAACCAAGTGTGGCATAGTTACACAATAAAAAACTACTTAGCAGTTATAAAAAAAATAACCTTCTAAAATTTGCATGCAAATGGATGGATTTTGAGAATATCCTCCTGAGTGAGGTATCCCAGGCCCAGAAAGATAGGCATAGAACATACTCTCTCATATGTGGATTTTTGACATGAAGCAAAGAACACTTAAGCTGCAAACCACAGCCCCTGAACAGCTTGGCATCAGAAGAAACTTAAGAGAGACATCCATGGATTCCCTTAGGCTGAGAAAATAGAGATCTTTAGTTAAATTGAGATCATAATGGGTAGCAACCAAGAAGAGCTGAGAACAAATCATGAGAGGAGATAATTGAGTGATAGGAGCAACAAAGAGGGAGAAAAAAAGAGATGAATATCTTGATAGAGAAAGCCATTGTGGGGTTAGAAAGAGAGCTGGTACTAGGGAAACCTCCAAATACTTACAGGATGTTCCTGGCTAGGTCTCAAACAAATAAACTTTCTTGCACTTGCTCTTCACCAAATAAAGAAAGACTCATTGATTCCCCTTCTCCCTTTCCTCCTTTCTTTCCTCTTAAAGTTTTTTAATACTTCCAAGAACTCTTAAAAATGATATTGTTTGGATTGTTTTAATTCTCTCTTTTTTTTTTTTTTTTTTTTTTTTTTTTGTGAAGTGGTTGGGTTGAAGGAAGAAGATAGATCCATATAGTTTCATAGTTAAGGTGTCCCCTCAAATTGGGTGTCAGATGATTTCAATTTTTTTACCTATTTTTTAAAAGCATCCTGCTTTCACATTAAACGGAAGAGCCTACAATATTTTATTTCAAAAAACAAAAAGAAGCAGTAGCAATATCTTGTTCTCTAATTCATAGACAAGCTCAGTGTATTTGTGGTACTTTGAGTTTTAAAAACTATCTGTGGGATGCTGATCCTAACATTGCCTCCACTCTGCCTTTAGTCCTTGGAGTACTCTCAGGAGTTTGCCCATTATTATGCATGTGAGAAAGTACTAAGCTTATTTAGATTTTTAAAGCATTTTTTCTCCCCTATTTGCTCATGACTGGGGCAGTTGGTGTAGGTAGTGTTAAACTTTGGTCAAAGTATTTCAGTTAAACTGTTATTTTGCTGATGAGTGAGTTTCATGTTAGTATGTGTTTTTGTTTACTGTTTTCCTTTCTTTCTGCTGTTAATCTTGTTCCTAGAGGCATTAACTTGTAGAGTATGGACTGGTGAAATTAACTAATATCTCAGCTAGCTATATGGCCTTTAGCTTACCTAAAGAATATTGTTATAATTGATTTTTTTCCTCTCTTGTTTTTCAGTAAACCCAATAATATTGTAACCTTATAAGTAGAGTTTTGTCCTTATAGGCCAATACCTCTAAATAAAATCTGAAACAAGTGTTTCTCTTGGGCATAAAATTACATAAAAAGCTGAGATAGACTTGTAACACATTAAGTGTATTTAATGTCAATTGATACAGATTGTTAAAGTATGGTCATCGAGCATTTGATAATATATGAAAAAATTTCTAGTCCATATTTTTGAAAATAACAATGTTATGCTATTGTTGGAGAACATCCCATATTTGTTTACACACTGTGCCTACAATGTTGAACTTAAAGATGTGGAATAAGAAGAATAAGTAGATAAATTCTTTCTATTCTTGGAACAGAAGAATAAAGTATTAATACACATATCACTGTGACCTCCAATTGACAAGTGTTGTTAAGGCCATATCATTTTCAGGCACATTGGGAGTTGCTCTTCAGGATTGAGTAATTTAATGTGGAGACATATGAGGTACTCATATTTTTTTCATGTTGTCTCATCTCAGAATACATAGCATTTCTTAGATTGTCAGTAGTCATCAGTGGCTCAAGAAATGTTCTCAACCAGAGTTTGTGTGATGTGCTGTTTGTGCTGCTGCAGGGAGCTGAGCAGATAACCTGGCCAAGCTGGAAAACCACAATATGATTCATTGGCCTACTTTTCTGGTGTGTTCAAGGAGAATGCCTCCTGGTGTTTGTTGCTAGGCTGCAGCAAAAGTTGAGGAAAGGAATGACAAAACAAATGCTGCCCAGTTGGTACACTAGGATTGCCTCAAACTCATAGATTGCTGATTTTGGCTCCCAAGTTTTAGGATAAAAGAATGCAGTGACCTATAATGACATGCATATCAACTTTACTTGGGAAGAGTGGATTTTGCTGGATTCTTTCCAGAAAAATCTCTACAATGATCTCATGGTGGAGACATACAGGAACCTCACAGCTATAGAATACAGCTGGGAACACCGTAAGATTGAAGAAAATTGTCAAAGTTCTAGAAGATATAAGAGAATCAACATCCTCAGTGACCACCAAGAGACCAAACCAATGCAAAAGCAAGAACCTCACACAGGACTCTCTGTCTCCTTCATGGCAGCAAAGCAGGAGACACCTCAACCAACAGAAGCTGCAAAGGCAGCAGCATCTTCTATTGCTGCTGGGGTAACCAGTTCAACATCAGAAAAACATGCTAAACCCCTTGGGAACAGTCAGCCAATGCACCACTCACCTCTGTTCAAATGCAATTCATTCAGAATATGATCCAAAAAGCTGTTGATAACATCAGGGAACCTTGCCATGAGAACATTGAGAATTTACAAGTAGAGATAATTAAACAATTTGCTATACAAATGAATGAAATTCACTATTTGTTGAAAAAATACTCTGTAAATGAATACTTGTGGACTGGAATTGAAAACCTGAAAGGTAAACACAGAGATTTCAGATCAGCTTTTGAAGACTGAAAACTTTAACACCTTTTATGATATTGTTTGCATAGACTTGAAAATAAATTTTGCTGGACGGATATGAAGAATATCCTCATGAATGAGGTTTTACAATCCCAGAAAGATAAGCAGGGGATGTATTCACTTATTAGTGGACTTTAAACAAAAAGCAAAGCATGTCCAAGCTGCAAACCTCAAACACTGAACAGCTTGGGATCTGAAGCACCTTGAACTGGCACTTTGGAGCCCATTCCTTCCAGAGGAACACTTGAGCTAGTCTTGATGTGGGGATGAGGAAAGCGGATTTGCCTGGAGTGGATGCTGAACTAAACCACCTTGGGACCTTGGGACCTACTGTCCTTGCCAAGGAGGAGATAAGGATATGAGGAGAAGAATGATTTGTAGGGGCAGGAGGGGAAGGGCATTTGAATAAGGGGATACAAGGATAAAAAAATGAGACCTTATTAATAATAAAAAATGAGAAAAAATAAAAGAAAAAAGAAAATAGATTTTGCAGCAGGCAATAATACATCTCTTTCAGACTTATTTATATTTTTATCATAAAACAGTACAGAATACCATCTACATAATAGGGACATCAATGGTTTCATTATATTCTGAATGACTTAATAAAACACTTCACTGCACTTTTCTTAAGAGAAAAAATATACATATAAGGGTAGGTTTATGTTTTGTAAGTGACTTTTAAAAACAGATATACTTTTCATGAACAATTTGGCTTCCAATTTTTAGGTAACCATGTATTTCATGAAGAAAAAATTCAAAATGGCAATTGAATTTTTTCATGCTATAAATTAGTGAATATTTTGTTAGCACAATAGTATAAAGTATGAATTATTTATTACTTGTAAGTATGATATGTTTTAAAACTGTGACTTGTACAAATACATGTTATCTTTGGCAAAAAAAGAGAAATGCTTTTAATAGTCTTTAAAACAATAGAGTGTATTTTTTTTTCATTTGACATTAAAAGAAAGTATATTACATCCTCTTAGGAAAATTGTGGTATGAAAGTCTTATTCCCAAATAAGTTAAATGAAAAAATAATCTCACAAGATGCTTATGCACACTTTATAACTCTTAACTTTTCATTTGAGAATGTGAAAATACATAAAGTGGACTTCAGTAGTCTTAAGTGCCAAGAAAAATTACAGACAAGGAGTGTGGTTGATAAGTGGGTGGATGGATGTATATGCTCCTCCTGAGCAAGGTATCTCAAACTCAGAAAGATAAGCAGGGGACGTACTCATTCATTAGTGTACTTTAAACAGAAAAGCAAAAAGCAAAGCATGTCCAAGCTGCAAACTACAACCACTGAACAGCTTGGGATCTGAAACACCTTGGTCTTACACCTTGGATCCCATTCCCTCCAGAGGAACACCTGACTCAGTCTTGATGTTGGGGTGAGGAAAGTGGATCTACTGGGAGTGGTTACTGAACCAAGCCACATTGGGACCTTGGGACCTCCTGCCCTTGCTGAGGAGGAGATAAAGTGATGGGGAGAAAAGAGCATGATTGGGAAGTGCAGGAGTGGGAAGGGAGTCTGAAGAAGGGGATACATGGCTAAAATTATCACTTTATTCATAATAAAAAATTAAACTTTTCAATTTTAATGTTGTTACGTTTGAAATAAAGTTATGTGTTGTTCTGGCAAAAAACAAAAACAAAAACAAAAAAATGAGAGAACTCTTTTTGACATTGCTTCAGAAATACTACACAGAATACATACATATATACACACAAACACCGATGTGCATACACTCACACACACACACACACACACACACACACACACACACGTAACCTTTAAAATGCAAAGTCATTTCCTCTTGATTCAAACAAACTTTTAGAACCTTGAGGTCTTTGAAGTTCTGTTTGGCTTCATTTCATACCATCAGATGCTGCTCATTAATAGTGGACTTTGAAGTGTAGGAGTTACACATTAACTTCTTGATTGATTTATTTTTGCATGTAAGCATGAGCTTGTAAAAACATAAATGTAAAAGAAGCCTTTATATTGCACCATGCAACCTAGATAGTTTACCTCAGGTACTCAGCTGATGTCAGTAACATCGTACTTTAACTCAGATTATTTGTGTAAGAGTGCTAATGTCACCATGGAATACAGCAATCAGATCTCCTTTGACACATCCAAAATGGACTTGCATTGAGAATGTGAGGTGAATTTGATTTTTACTGATCCTAGCAAATAAAATTTCTTTAAATTTGAGATTTTTTTCTGCTCATTTGATGAAACAGGTGTTTGAACATCCCATCACAAAATGAATCATTTGGTTAATGCACAAGTAATAAATGTATGATTTGGGAGCCAAGACACTTTGCAGAATGTTTGAATATTCTGAACAGTGCTTAAAAGACTCATGCCTAGGCTACAAAACTGAAACTTTGATGTTATGCTTGAAGATGTTGCTTGTTAATGTGGTGAGCTGATGGCTAAGATTCTTAAAATATTTTTTTAAAAACTACCTTCTGCCTGGCTATACACTAGAAAACTATAGACTTGTACTACTGTGTGCCATTGTTCTCTTTGAGCTATGTGAACAGATGACAGTCACACAGAAGGTTAAAAAATACAATGTATGTGCTCTGTTTGTGGCTTTTGGTTCCAAATAATTACTGGCAAAATATGCAAATAATTTTAGAGTGAAGTTTTAGGTAGATGTTAAAATAGTTATTGTATAATCTACATGTTTCTGTTCCTTTGATGGAATATATATATTATTACATATATAAAATCAACGACTGTATTTTTTAAAATCAGTCATAGAATGTGTTATAAGACTGTGTATCCTGGAAACTTGAGAAATTATACACATAATATCTCACCAACACGACCACTTAAACATGAGATGAACAAGGACAACAACAAGAAACATGTCAAAGTGGCCATAAAAATCAAAAGGGTTCAACCTTATCAATGAAATGCAGGCACCTTAGAAATGCTGAGAGCAGAAGAAATAGTCGTTCCCAGAGAAGAACATACCAGTTGGTTGTCCAATACCAAATGGTCTTCCCTGAAAACATACGTACAAATAATACTATGCAGATTAAATATAGATTTATCTGGTTATGTTTAGGAGAAAGAAAAAGAAAGAGATCACATATAACTTGCAACTCTACATAAGAAAGAAAATGAGATGCTGTCTTTCTTATATTGCTTAATTACCCTAATATGATTAACTCCAATTGTGTTTATTTTCCTGTAACAGATATAAATTTAGCTTTTAAGGCTTTAAAGTCCTGTTGTGTATATACATTTTATATTTTATATTTTCTTTGTCGCCTGTGATTATACCTAAGTTTGTTCCATAACTTAGCCACTGTTACTAAGGTTGCAACATTGGTGTGCATACATCTCTGTGATGTGCAACATTAGACTCTTCAGAGTTCTTGCTCTGAAAAACAGTAAACTGAATTTAAAATGCTGATAAGTTAACAATAACTATAAAGAAAATAAAAATCATAAGCATAACTTATCAAGGGTGATAATGCAAATAATTTGCTATACATAAAATTACTTTGTGTTCAGCTTTCCCTCTGGATTTTTTTTTTCTATCCCTGTATATCCCCATTCAAGGTCCCTTCCCCCTCCCGCCACATCAGGCCATTTTTTCTTCTCCACAACTCCCCATCCCCTCCCTCGGCAGGCTGCAGGCCTTCCCATGGTCCCACTGATCCAATAATGCTTAGTTCAGTCTCCACTCCTGGCAAATCCAGTTTTGTCCCCCCTCCCTCAAGAGTGAGTCAGGTGTTCCTACAGGTGGAGTGGGATCCGAAGGGTCATTCCAGGGTGTTTCTGATCTCAAGCTGTTTAGTCGTTGTGGTTTGCAGCTTGGGCATGCTTGGCTTTTTTCTTGTTAGTTTGTTTAGAGATCACTAATAAGTGAGTACATCCCCTGCTTATCTTTCTGAGTTTGTGATACCTTGCTCAGGAGGATATTCTCCAAATCCATCCATTTGCCTGTGAATTTTAGGATATCATTTTTTCTTACTGCTGAGTAGTATTCCATTGTGTAGATGTACCACAGTTTGTTAATCCATTCTTCAATTGAGGGACATCTAGGTTGTTTCCAGGTTCTTGCTATTACAAATAATGCTGCTATGAACATACTTGAGCTAATGCCTTTGGAGTGTGACTGTGCATCTTTAGGGTATATACCCAGAAGTGTAATTGCTGGGTCCTTGGGGAGATTGATTCTCAATTTTCTGAGAAACCGCCATATTGCATTCCAAAGTGGCTGAACAAGCTTACACTCCCACCAACAATGGAGGAGTGTTCCCCTTGATCCACATCCTCTCCAACATAGTCTGTCATCTGTGCCTTTTATCTTAGCCAATCTAACAGGTGTTAGGTGGTATCTCAAAGTTGTTTTGATTTGCATTTCTCTGATGGCTAAAGATGATGAGCACTTTTTCAGGTGCCTTTCAGCCATTCGTAATTCCTCTGCTGAGAATTCCCTTTTTAGATCTGAACCCCATTTTTTGATTGGGTTATTCAAGGTTTTGG